>JACSZP010003915.1:0-14528 GCA_016161895.1 Pinna nobilis | reverse complement strand
CATATACATGTATATATAATTAATATTGACATAATATCATTTAGATTGGTTTCCATTAGCATTATTTTCTAAGAGTTATTCCCCTGTGTTTCAACATGGAAACATTTCTTCTTCGGGAAACCAAATTCGATTGCATAACTATAGTGAAAAAAACATCACATTTCTCATCAAAATAAGTTTTGTTTATATTAACGAAGACATGAAAAAAATAACAAATCAACTAAACAAATCTTTAAAGCTATTTAAACCTAAGAATACGTTATTTCGTCCTGCTGATCTATGCAGGAAAATATACACGTTGACACTCAATATGACTGCCGAAGGGAAACAACTCTTGGACAATAACGCTAAAGGAAACCAATCTATAGCGCATCACATTTGATTGTCATGCCGATCATCATGGTGTCAAAATGACCACATTTAATGTTAATGGAAACTAGTCATTAGCCATTCAAACTTATTTAAGTCACGTGAGCTATTTGACTATTCACAGCGTTGCTTCAGCTTTGTTTTTGGTAATCAATCGGCCGTGTTTTTGATTGTTGATTTTTTTCTCGTTTCCTCACAACAAACCTAAACCTTCGTTCTCTTTTTAATGTCTCCCTTTAGTAAGATAATTCAGTTTAAATATTTGCATTGGCCTTTTACTTGATCATGATTTTTTTTCTTATGGAGAACTAAATATGCTTTCTTTGAAGTGGATGTATCGATTGTTTCTAAAGTGCAAAAGAGTCGTATCTTCCATATTGACTGTAAGAGGAACATTGTCCTAACTCATTTTTATATTGTTGTAAAAATTTTCAATAGAAATTCAATACAGTTCTTTTAGGAAATATATTTGCTCATCTCAAAAATGATTCTTTTGTCACACGATACGACATTTGGTCTTCGGCTAAATGTCATTTTCATGTCTTTTATAACAAAACTTAGGAAGTAAATAAATTTCTTACCGGATTAAAAAAGAAAAATTGTAAAAATGAGATACGACTATGTACAATGTACGTCTATACACTGCAGTTTATATGATAGATGCGACGCTCTTCCTATAAGCAATCGGTATGTCAACATCAATCTTTCTCTTCATTTTGTAATAAATGACAATTTTCTTTCATATCTGCTTGGCTTATTTTTGCGTCAGTAAAAAAGGAGAGAGACATCTAATTATGATGTCTTTGGTGGGGACACACGTATAACAGGAATATATTTTATATTTGGATAATTAGAATTGCAAAAAAAGTAAGTTAAAGTAAAGTACTAAAAAGTAAGATATCTTTGTTGTTGTTGTTGTTGTTGGATTGTTGTTTAACGTCCCACTCAAGAATATTACACTCATATGGAGACGTCATTGTGTTCCGACAAGGGCGACGGATTTTGCGCATTCTTGGCACTTATAGCCGTAGAGCAGGGAGGATTCTTTAACGTGCCAACACCTACTGTTACACGGGACCTCGGTTTTAACTTTCTCTTCTGAAAGACATGGACGACCAACCGCAGCATGGTGCTTCGTGGATTCGAACCCCGTACCCTTAGTTCGAAGTCGAACATGCTAACCACTCAGCCACGGCGGCCCCTATGACACAAATATTTCATATCTGAATAATTGAAGAGAATTGCAAATTAGATAAGAAGTCAATTCTCATTAGTTGGGATATTAAATAATATAGTCGAGTTAAACCCTAGTTTGAATTTATTTCATAACGGGGGAAGGGACGGCCTACAAAATTGGTAAAAGCAGTCGAGCCTCATTAATCCGGACTGCAATAATCCGGATGCTTATTTTTCTGAACAAAATTCCCAGGGAAAAAAATTCAAATTGCTTTTGTCATTATGATAGGTACGTTTCAGTAATCCGGGCGCTTCATTTTTCCGGACAAATTGCTCGGGAACAACCTTGTCCGGATTGGTGAGGCTTATCTGTTTCGTTTATTATTTCTTTTTTCGAGGTGCAAATTTTATATGAAAAAACTACAGATAAACTATATTTGGGTTGACCATTTTACATAGATTCATTTTAAAATATGCAGCAAGTTCTCTTTCAATTTGAAAGGTGCATTTTATGCTGAAAACGTACATTTATTTTTGTGCTCAGTTGAAGGTCTTTCTTTTATCTCTGAAATATTCAGACATTATGGTGGTTGTTGTTTAGTGTTATAAGGTAATTATCATGTAAACTAGTATTCTTTAGTATAAGGATGGTTAGGATTGGTGCATCACCATTCTTCATTGAGGCTCAACTGTAGTTGATTTGTTTTGATTTGTCTAAATACACTGAAGTAGGTATCTGATCAAACATTTTCGCCTGCATATTGGAGTTTGGTCATTCCGTCTTCTGTCGTGATTCCAACACATATAGAAATAACAGTCCCGCACAAATAACAGTCCCGCACAAATGCCATCGTGTATCACGTGGTACACAACTTTCATTTAAACACACATGCATAAAAAACATTTTGGACAAAATTTAACTAAATGAATGAAAGGAATGGGTAAATAAAACGATTTTACAGGATAAGATAAGAAAGGTCATCTAAATAGTCTGTAGTGTGAGTGACTAGATCAATGTGCAGGTATATAAAGGTATGTAGATGAAATTTAAAAAAAACTATTAAAAGCATTTGAAGCCATTATCATTTAAAAGCAAAATCTAAGAGCGAAAATTCAGTAAAAACGTGTAAATTTAAATTTCCTTCAAATAATGCAAACTATTGCCAGAAATTATACCTGAGAGCAGAAACGATTGATTTTAATGGAGTTCTGTCCCTTAGCAAATACTTTTTCATTCATTTTATCCTTTTTATGATTGTTTGAGTCGAAAGAAATAAATCGAGATATTAATGATAAAAATGTATTCGATATTTTGACATCTTACCGTAACACGAATGCCCTTCGAACGCCTTAGAAAAGTACAATTTGTTGTTAATGTTTTGCCGGTTTCCGACTCTGACATGATTCCCAACAATTGTAAGGACGTTTTCACGGACTGAATATGACAACCACTAGTAATTTGCGTAGTCAAACGCTCAAATGTTCATATAGCGATCACACAATGGTTTCACGTATTTAATAACTAAACTTGTCAATCATTCATTATATATGCTTACGTTCAGAAGTCAGAAGTTACCGCGACGTCTCTCTCTCTCTCACTCCCATGGGATTATATGGACGTCTAGGGATAGTATATATTTTTTTCTCCTGCCTTTCGACTTTGACGTGAACCCAAGGTTCTCCATGCATTGATTTTGACTCACGGAAGGGTATGACCGGTTGAGAGTGAATTTTTACTTCTCCATAGCACTCGATCCCACTTCTGGATTGTCAAAGGTCCGTGTTTGTCCAATATTCACCGAATTTGTATAATTTGTTATGATTCTCAAATAAATGATTGATTCATAGAGACTTTCATTCTGAGACTTTTATGTGAGGATATAGGGCTCACGGTGGATGTGACCGGTCAAGAGGGAATGTTCACTCCTCCTAGGCACCTGGCACAACCTCTTGTATATCTAGGGGTCCTTGTTTGCTAAACTCCTTTTTTTGAATTACTTATAGGAATTATGAGACACTGACCGTTATCTTTACCTTGCCATACATGAAAGCGCTAATGCTTAAGCAGAGCTCAAGTGTTAATGTTATATTTTTATTTATTGTACCTGATATTGGGTAAAAGAACATTTTCATATATATATAAATATATATTATTAATTAATTATTTATTATTAATATATATATCCAATATATATTTATATATACAGTGGGATTTGTGTAAACCGGCCTTTGTTGAATACGGGTTCTTGTCAATACCGGTGAAATTATTTGGTCCCGGCATTTTCCTTCTAATCTATTAGTATGCTATACGGATTCTGTCTATTCGGACGTGTTTTGAGATTGTTTGCTTTACAATTAATGCATTAATCTCCTGTCCAATCTGGATCAATTACCTTGACCAGTCGCAGTTGAAAACAAAGCATTGTATAATTACTTGTTCACAACTATTTTGAGGCATGTAAACCTACAGTTTGACTGAATCAATCGAGTGCATGGGGTGTCA
The DNA here is from genome assembly GCA_016161895.1 of Pinna nobilis. Lineage (NCBI taxonomy): Eukaryota > Metazoa > Mollusca > Bivalvia > Pterioida > Pinnidae > Pinna > Pinna nobilis. The sequence continues at coordinate 10,480 of JACSZP010003915.1, read as the reverse complement.
CACGGGGTATTTACTTGAGAATATTGACGATATTGGTATGCATATGGTGTAAACATTCAGGTAAATGTACTCGTATGTTACGTCCGAGTTCACATTTTATAAATGTGTGGCATGTGACAATTCTTAGTGTGAACAAAAATATAGTTTGTTGATATTTTTTCTTAATTTTCCCGTAGAATTCTTACAGATGGTGTATGATAAAAAGTTTTTTCGAAAAAAGTAACGGATCTTTCAAGTTTAATGATAATCAACTAGTTACCATTGAAATAATTAAGAAATCAACGGAAAATATAGTTTTTCGTGCAATCCGGACTTTGTCTAAACCGGACAAATCGACCGGTCCCATTGAAGATAAGTTTAGACAGAGTCTACTGTAAATCTTTTGTCCCTCGTTTAACATTGTACAGAATGCCCTAAATGTGAAAGTTTTGAAGTCATGGGTTTGACTCCGCGCCGTGCCACCGTTGGCTGTACTTATCCTGCTGATAAAATAGTAAAAACTTATATGCCGTGACACAGTAGATGCCAGCACCTTAATGAACCACTCATACAATACGGCCATCAGTGCAGAGCATAGGCAAACATCGCGTTCTTAATCGACAAACGATGACATCTCATTGTAAATTAATTATTCTTGTGTAGGCGTAAAACAATACGACTAACTAGACAAGCCTACATCGAATATTTGTGAGTTGTTGATTTAGTTGTACTGTTGTTCAAGTCCAACTCTAGAATTGTTCAACTAAAGGAGACGTCATGATGTGACGATGAACGGCCGTTTCTGAAAAGCATACATTTTNNATTCCTGAAAATACATTTGACTAACTATGTTCTTACTCGTTGTCTTTATCATGATTGTCTAATAAGCCTATCGCCAAATGTCCGACACTGTACACTGGCAAACTTTTCTATTATGACATCACAGTTAAATGACCCGTCAAATATTTCTTTGATTATGACGTCACAATTAATTGACATAAACACGAAACTAACAGCCATTTGTCAAGCGTTTGGCGATAGGTTAATTTGAGGACGGGGCATGCCATCAACCACCGCAGATACTAGATCCGACACCATACTGTTAGAAGAGTAGCCATCTTTTAGTACAGACTTCAAGGCGTGCGCTCAGCTGCTGTCTATTTCCACGACGTTTTTGCCTTGGCGCAGAGTCGATCTTACTCTACTGTCTAAGCTAGTAATAATGATGCATTTTTACATGTATACTCCATAGATACATATAAAGATAACCTGATAACAAATAAAGCAGAATATAAATTTGGATAATGAGAAATTTATTGCTGATTATTTTGTGACTACGGAAAGGATGTACATAGAAAAAAAGACATTCGAAGGAGAAAAAGACGCTAATATGATGTAAATACATATATATATATATATATATATATATAGAGAGAGAGAGAGAGAGAGAGAGAGAGAGAGAGAGAGAGAGAGAGAGGATTTAACAATTTGATTACTAGGTGAACATCTGTTGTTGTTGTTGTTGCGTTGTTGTTTAACGTCCCACTCAAGAATATTTCACTCATATGGAGACGTCACCGTGTGCCGGTGAAGGGCGACAAAATTTGCCTGTGCTCGGCAATGCTGACCGTAGAGAAGGGAGGGTTCTTTAACGTGCCAACACCTACTGTGACACGGACTTCGGTTTTAACTGTCTCATCCGAAAGACAGGGACGGCCAACCGCGGAGTGGCGCTGCGGGAATCGAACGCGGACCCCTCGGCTCGAAGTCGAACACGCTAACCACTCGGCCACGGAGGCCCCGGTGAACATCTAACATCCATTGTCATCTATGCTTTTAGAACTCCGGGCCTTAAAAATAAATGCCGAAATTTTAGAAAAGTTACGTATGAATGTTAGGCTACAGACAGTTAGAAACAGAATGTAGATAAATGATAGCATAAATCAGGCCTGAATAAGACGACTTTCTTTTGTTTTCATTTTTTTTTTTTTGTCAGTTTTGCCTTTGAAAGAATCATTTAGTTTTCAAAAGAAGGGTTATAAGGCATATACATTCTAACCTGCCTTAGCGACCCACACAATTAAACCTTTCTTGAGTGACCTAAATTTTGGGTTTACTTTATAAATCATCTGGATTGAAACACCTGTTTCATGTCTTTCTTGATCCTTCCTCTTGACGGTCTCTTAAAACAGGTTTGGACTGTATGTTTTACTAATAAATTGGCAAGTACCATGGAATAAAGATCGGATACGGCACATATAGGCATATCAACCAGGGCCACCACCATCGCCAGATAGAGTATGGCTCTGAAAAGGAAAGAGATTTTAATTATGGATAAAATTTTGAAGAATTACACTCAAAAGTCCTGAGATATGACAGGATAATGGCGACCTCAACATGAAAACAAATACATATCCCTAACGGGATGGGATCGGGTGTCCGGAATAAGTCAGCGTCCCCTGTTTACATGCCACATTCAACGCAAATGATATGTAAAATGTCGATTTTGGTTGAAAAAGTGATATGCTCTTGACCTATCTACCTGAATGTAGTCATTGTTAATGGTTACGTTGAAGAATATCATCCAGCAACATTTAAAGGGGAACCTCGTATTTGTATCGACCATAAAACTTTCGTGGTGACGTTTTCAATCATTCAGCAACGTTTCCTTGTATCGGTAGTTTATTGACGAGTCGTCTAGCTCTTCGAATAAAATATTCATAAAAAGAACATGCCCTGACATAACGTAAAAGTTGTGAAATGAAGACGCCATAGGCAGGGGAAGCCGAGATATTGCTACTCAGGAAGGGAAAGTTCGTAATATTGAAATTGAAACGGCCAAGCTTATCATAAAGGGAGGTAACCGTCTTTCCCTATCGACAAGAGCGGGCCTAAACAAGAAGCAAATGTAATGCCCTCTGCAGTCTCGTTGATCTCAGTTTCAACAAGAAACATCTGACCCAGTAAACTTTAAAACTCTTGGTAATTGATAAACAGGACATCGTCGATGTACCTGTAAAATTGAATCAAGATGGTATTTTTTTTCCTTTCCTGTTGAAAGCAGGGACTTCATGAGTTCCGTTTCATACGAATAGAGAAAGAAGACAGCCAATATAGGGGCACATTAAGTACCCATAGGAATGCCGACTGTCTGTCGGAAAACTTTCCCCCCGCTAAAACTACGAAAATATTGTCGACGAGAATCTCAAGCACCTTGGTGATGTTGTCGTCAGTGTATCTTACTGGGATCGGAGTGTTCCCCAACATAAAAGTTTCTACATGGCCAAAGACTAAATATCAATATCTTCTATTTCCATTCTTGTATATAAAATAATTCTGAATTATCGAACGGAGTCTGCTTTTGAGAGTTCGATGAGGGTTTTTTTGTGTTCAGGGTCAGAAAATCATATGACTTAATGCTTGTAATTTGGCTTAACATTTAGACTTTAGATGGTGTAGCAATTCTTTGCAACTCTTTAGGATCCATATCTGATTATCTCCGCTTCTTTTATATGCAGTTTAACAGTTTTTCTGAAGCCCTTGCGTAATATGGGTAAGACATTTCATGATCAAAATGGATAAAGGATTCGTGGAAAACCTATATAGCCCCGTAATAAATCTGTGCTAGTATGGGGTTTTATGCATCATAGGAATTCAATAGATATTTGACAAGATCTGTGTCACATGTCAAACGAAGTGAGAACTAATTTATGGTTGTCAAGTTTGTCAGAGACATATCTTTTTTTATGACCCCGATATCGGAGAGGGTATGCAGGTTTTGTCATATCCGTTTGTCCGTCGGTTTGCCGCAAAAAGAAAATTAATCTTGGTCAAAACTTTTGAATGTTAAGTTATAGGGCTTTCAAATTTCGAATGTATATTCCTTGTGGGAATAAACATTTAATGGGAACATCTTTGACTTTGACCTTTGCGTTGAGTTACCTTAAGAAACTATAACTTGGTGTGCATTCTTTGAAATATAAGCGATAAGCGATAGGCATTTGCATATTTCACATATAGATTCATCATGACGAGGGCTTTCTTTTGATACTAAGAGTTTTGACCTAGTAACCTTAACCTTGGAGTCTGACATACTTTTTAAAACTGTTTTGCAAATTACTTTGCTATCAGTGGCATTAGTATTTCAAGACACATTTAATCTAATGTACAAGAATAATTGGGGCCGGCGTGGTCTAGTGGTTAGCGTGTTCGAATTCCAATCGAATGGTCCGGGGTTCGAGCTCAAGCCACGGTACGGTTGGTCATCCCTATCCTTCGGATGATACAGTAAAATCTGAGGCCCCGTGTCACAGTAGGTTCTGACAGATTCAAGAACCCTCCCTGCCCTACGGCCATTAATGCCGAGTATAGGCAAATATATGTCGCCCTTCATCGGCACATGGTGAAGTCTCCATATAAGTGAAAGATTCTTGAGTGGGACGTTAAAATAATTCAACCAATACATGTTTAATTTGTACCAACCTTCAGCTAGCCAATAGGGTTCTGCTCTTTCGCAAAAACTTGCCAAGGTCGGACTGAACGATTCTAGGTTTTCAATTTTGCCTTCCAGAAATTCGTATGAATGTTTCGGTAATGGCAGCCTTTCCTGTAACAGAAGTTTAAGCAACATTAAGCTTGGTTGTTACACATATATTTCATCATACCCTTTCTGGTCATCACTTTTCGTCAATCTCGTTGATATTTGCTTTACATGTTTCTCCTGTGAGACTACTGGGCCATTATATAAAATATCTTGTATAAAATTCCAGTTCCGGTACTCACCAAACTGAAAACATGGCCACAGTGGAAAATTTAGATTTTCAGTGGTCTGTTTAAAAAAAACCCTCTTCATTATAATAAGGAAGTCAAATGACTTAAAATGTTTGTAGTAGCGACGACTGCAAGTTATTGCGTTATTCCACAAAGATTTCAGTTTTCTTTGTGACTGAGTGACTATTATAATGGCTAAAGAGGCATACATATTTACATTGAATCATAAAGACAAACATATTTCAATACTTTTCTTTGAATTCAGTTAACAAATTTAGACTATGCTGAATGGAAAGGTGTTGTAAAAGGGGTTCTTCAAACATTTCACATTTGGGCACTTGTTAAAAACTGTGATAGCTGAAGATGCCAAGAGGGCAATCAAAATTAAAAAAAAAATCGAAATACATACAAAACCGTAGCTAAACCAGAAAGACACAAACAGCAACCCACAGAACAAGACGTATAAAACCAAAAAGTTACACGAACCCGACCAAATCCTGGGTGAGCTCAAGTGCTCCGGAAGGGTAAGCAACTCCAACTAAGCAGCTCAACAAAATTAAGTGGTGCTTAAGGTAAATTAAGATTTATTATTGTATTTTGCTTTAGTAACAAATTCATAAATCTTCGAATTTTTAGAGAGAAAAATACAAATTGCTTCATTACTTCCATTTTAACTAACTTAGAGTGGATCACTTCGCTAGGAGAGAGACTGAGGTTTGAATATTAAATTGTGGACTTCTGTTTTATTGTTACTACGGATCGATAAATTGTATTTGATATATAGAGGTATATGCAACTGGACTTAATCTTAATCACGACACTTGATCACCAGAGTAACTGTCCGACATTGGGTTTTCAATTCGAGCCCAGCTGGCAGATGACCGGTTTGCTCTCTTTTTATATCCGTCAATGCGTAGGATTAGGCCCAAAGTGTAGTTAAAATATTGTGCAGTATACATCGGCAAGATGTCACCACGAAATTAATGAGGTGCTATTGAACTTGAAATAAAACACTAGTAAAAAGAAAGCCAAACAAAGAAACAAAAAGTGGTACCACCGTGGCTGAATGGTAAGCGTGTTCGACATCGAATCGAAGGGTCCGGGGTTCAAATCCAAACAGCGCCACGCTGTGGTTGATTGTCCCCGTCTTTTGGATGAGGCAGCAAAAACCGAGGTCCCATATCACAATAGGTGTTGGCAAGTTAAAGAATCCTTCCTGCTCTACGACCATAAGTGCCGAGCTAAGGCAAAATTTGTCGCCATTGCTGGCACACAATAACGGCTCCATATGAGTAAAATATTCAGGAGTGGGACGTGAAACAACAAACCACCACCATCACCGACAACAACAAAGATATTTAACTTTTTAGAAAGTTTTGCAATTCCAATTATTAATTCAAATATCAAATATATTTATGTCATACGTGTGTCTGACACACGGCGACGTCTCCATTTGGGTTGAGAATTCTTTAATGGGACGTTAAACAACAATGCAGTACCTACAAAAAGTAAACGGATCCGTTTTCAATGATGATGACGACGAATGCCATGGAAAATTGAAGAAGTATCTAAGCATAAATGTAAATTTAAGTCCTTAAATATGACAAGTCCAGGATAATCATCGTCTCAACGTGGGGAACAAATGCAGATCCCTAACGGGATGGGACCAGGTGTTCGGGATGATGCCAAGTATTGGCAATACCTCATATGGACATTTGGTATGAATGAGCTGAAAAAGGGATACATCTATGAACGCCTGAAATCCTTCTGACGAAAGCACAAAATACATGGCTGCACTTTATTATGACCGTAAATTGTTAAAAAAAATATAACAAATAGTTATTATAATGTAAAAAGTAAATAGAGGCTGCGGCGGGCAACCACGGAATGTTACAATTCAAATTGCAAGGAGCAAATCAAGAAATACATTTTTGGGGTTGGGGATACGAACAAATTTTGAGGCTGATGAAGATTTCTGAAAATTTTGGAGAAGGGTTTTAACTGGGGACCTGAAAAATGTTAAAATACAGTTTTGTTTTCATGAGTTACAAGAAAGTATATGTTTTGAGTTCTGGGGTCTCATTTATCCTTATTTAGATAACTAAAGATTTCTGAAAAAGGGAGGTTGGTCAATGGCCTATGTACCCCAAAGAACTTTACCATGCCTTGTTTTGTCGAAAAATTACGAACATATATTGCCAATGGGACATTCTAGCCACCCTGGATGTTTGGTAGGGAGGTGCAACACAATTGTGTAAGGGAACAATCCAAAGTCAAATATGGTCCAGTTGTATACAGATTGGGCACGTTGTTTTGATAAGATCTTTAAATTATTTAGCATATTTATCCGTTATTTTCGTAAATCTGTCAAAAACAACAGACTCAAAGTTAATTGAAAAATGATATAAGTAAAAATGTTGGTAACTGTGTTCTCCACTGCAAAAAATTGAAAACATTCTGACTTAAGATTATTGGGTTTTTTTTCTTTTGCAGAAATTTCGTTTTTAAACAAAGGAGGCCATCTAAGATGGTGTAAGGGGATGTTGGACCCAATTTTAACTGTGTTGGTCGCATCTATCCGAATGAACGGAAACCAACAGGGCTACCCTACACCTTGATGTATACCTGGAGAGTGACAAATAATAATGATTGATAACAAAAGTGTACGTTAAAATTCATAGCTTCAAATTCCCTATTGTGAACTTCCTATTTTTAAGCACCAATATTCCAGAAGAACCTGCATATGATGAATATATCTATCAGTTGATACGATATTCTAGAGCATGTGTTTCCTGTCAGGATTTGGCCAATAACAATTGTGACTTATCCCCATGTTAGAAAGCACACGGAACAGTGGCTGCTTACCCTTCTGGGGTACCTGAACTCACCCTCGGTTTTGGATGGGGTTCGCGTAACTGTATATCTGCGTTCACGCGTCTTGTTGTCTTGATTGCTGTTTGAGGTCATGTATCTTTTGGCCATGGTTTTTGTGCTTTTGGATTTTTGCATTTTGATTGCCCCCTTTGTGTTTTCAGCTACCATCTTTTTTGTTATCAAAAAGAAAATAACCTACCGGTGTATCTAGCCCGCTCCTTCTGACAAGCTCAATGTAAGTTGAGTCAAAGTCAGAGTCTTCAGCAGTGGCTGTTATGGCACACCTTTCTTCCCGCCCATAACGAAACTTCAGTGCCACTAAGCCAGTGCCATCTGGAAATCCCTGGAAGAAAATTAACAACAAGTAAGTAAAGAAACTATTCAGGCATTATATCCTAGTTCGCTTACGATTTTATAAACCAAATAGTATATAATCATTATTCGTTTTGAATCTATTTCACACCACTTTCGACAATATTTCAACAAGTTAAAGTGTTTGTCCATATTTTATTCTGTGTAACCCAGCTCTTACCCGGGTTAAGGAACCCCTTAACGACCTATATATCAATAGCATAAAAACGTATGACTTTTTCAGTAAAAGTAGCAAAATCCATTTCTGCTGATCAGTCATATCAAAAATTACATTATTTAACACTACTCTGATTCTAAGTACAAGTAATCAGAGGTTGATATTAAAAAGATGATAACGTTTCTCAATATTTTCGTAGTCTTCGGTGACCAGGACCCAGTTGCACAATAGTTTAACTCGTAGTTAAACTTAACTATGAACTTATCGGTGGTTAAATCTATAGTTATGATAACTCTAAAATCAAATTTATATTTGTAAATTCGTAAAAAACTAACTAAACAGCCCTGCAGTAGCATTGAATCATATAGTTTGCAAACTACAAGCTAGAATTTACTAGTTTATGGCTGACTACAAGTTAATTTAACAATGCATTGTGCAACTGGGTCCAGGTCTTCCAGCAGTCTGTTGACATTTCCATGGGGACAAATTGTGCTCCTCTATTTGCTGACCTGTTTTTAGATTCTTATGAGGCATAGTTCATTCCAAAGCTTCTACATGAAAAAGAAAAGGTATCTTCCTGTTGCCTTCAACTCGACATTTAGATATGTCGACGACGTCTATTAAAATAATTATTATATTTGTTGTAGTACTTAGAGTCACCTATTGATGCTATAAAGACAGCACTGACACCAAACTGCACGAGGAATGGTAAGATGGGCCGGATCAAAGTAAAGATCATGTTTCCGATGGCTCTGCTTCCTTCTGTTACAGTCTTTTAATTCATTTGTCAATTCGACGTACCCCAGTGAACTCGGGATAAAAGACACGAAAGAATCCCCAACGTCTGCTTCGTACATGAGTATTTTACTTAACACTGACCTTAACAGTAAACTGACAAGTCATCATTTTGATAGACGGTGTGACTTCAGTTTCACAATCGTCAACTGCCAACATTTATGTAGCGATATGCCATCCTCACCTGCATATGGTGTATGTCTCTCAACTGTTTCGTTATAAAAGAGCTTGTTCAGGCTATGATCAGTTTTTAAATCGAGACTGGCTACTGACAACCAATTTGATGTTACCGGGTATTCCGACAATCTCGGTTAAAGTAAGCTTTTTATAAATTCTAATGGTCTTGTTTACCGATACGGCCTGTCATGAGGTCGAATGCTGCCTGACCTGTTTCATACCGGTTACAAGACCGATTTTTACACTGATTTTCCTACGGATTACTCCGTTTACCTGATCACGATATGGGGCACCTGACCTCACCTCTGATGTGTCCAGGGGTCAATGCTTGCCTAACGCTTTAATTTGTCTTTCCTTGTTGGAATCATAAGGTCGACCACTTTTCGTTACCTTACCTTATCAGTGGGTCTCTCTGCATTGTAGTCATGGAAACTGACACTATGATACACCCCTCGAAGTTTCTGGTCCGTTCCAATATCAGATTCCATTCTGATCTGTGAAGCGGAATGGAAGATGTAGGCCCTCTCTTGAACATTTCGGCCTCTAACATTTCTTTTCCAATTGAGAATCTGAATGCCAAAGAATTGGATATTTATAAATACATTGTAATATGATCCCTGTTAGAATATGACAAGCGACAATATACAGTTATGGACGGTTTGGTGGTGGTGAGTATGATGTTGTAAGAACGTGATATCATAATTGATTTGCATTACTCTATATATGAGGTAATGTCATCATTTAAGCTATTTGTTACGCTGTGCACGTGCAAAAACTATATAGCACGGTTTCATGAGTACTATTGCACGGCTATGACGTAGCCCTTTGTTGTATGACGTCAGTTAAAGCACCTGTGTTGGATGCCGCGGATATGGCTATGACGTAGCTCTTTGTTGACGTCAGCAAAGCGCATCGGTTCGTGAACACCTCCCTGTTGGAATACTAAGAAGGCGATCTTGTTGCAACTATTCGTACGTTTGATTATGTAAAGAAACAACTATTTGATGGCTCTCTTCGCTCTAATCCAGAATATCCCCCCCCCCCCCCCCCCCCCNNATCCAGAATATCCCCCCCCCCCCCCTCGGTGATGGTAATCATCAGACTTAATATTGCACTTGGCCTAACGGCCCCGCGCAATATTACGTCTGTTGATAACCGGCACCTCTGGTGAAATATTCTGGACTAGAACACAGTAAGCCATTAAATATTTTTATAATATATATGTATATATCCAAGTAGTTGTCAAATTGGATCGAAGAAGTGATAAACGCTGCAGAATGTCAACTCTTGTTCAGTCCTGACGTTCAGGACTCAATTCCACGATACATTGCTAAATTGACTTGTAGTTAGGAACTC
>JACSZP010003914.1:0-11606 GCA_016161895.1 Pinna nobilis | reverse complement strand
CCTCAGTTTTTTTCTGTGGTATCTGAATGATAAGGTAAGCAAACCGCAGTGCAGAAGATTCGAACCCATGGCAAACTCACTAATGTGGCGGCCGGCCCCTCTTCAAGCTGTAGAATTTTACCAAGGGGAAAATATATCAAAGCAGTGTACAATGTACATGTATTTATTTTTCTTGGAGACATTTTCTGAACTTAAATTGTCTTTAATGAGAGTAAAATTTCAAAATTGTCTTTTATGAGAGTAAAATTTTCAAATGAATAAAAATGTGGGGTTGACTTCAATCACTATCTCGAAATTTTCACTTTGTCCTGACAAAATTATCAAGTCACTTTGTTGAGGGTATTTTCAGGGTATTCTCAAGTGCCTGGCACATGTTTATTGGGGCCTCTTTATTGGACGAATGGTTAGAGCATTAGGCTTAAGACCACTTAGTCTTTCACCCCTAGTCAGCCCTAGTTTGTGCCCTGCTGTTACTTAAGTTGATTATGTGAGAAAGTTTCACATTTTTCTAGTGGAAAACCATAAGTCTCTTCCCGGGTACCTTAATTTTTAATTATCGGGTTCTCTCCTCCACCAATAAAAATTGGTCACCACCATATGACGGAAAGATTTTTGAGTGTGGCATAAAACAAAAAGCAAACAAAAAAATGTGTGTCAGATTGTGTATCTGAAACAAAGCATGGCTCTACATCTTTAACAAATGATTTACTAGGATATTTCACCATAAAAACAACCATAATATTTACACTCGGCCACGCATGGGCTGCAACAGCAATGTTAAGACAGTAAATTACGATTCCTCATTATCGTTAGGAAATAAATTCCGTCATTGTTTTAAAGTACATGAGCAAGTTATTACTAAAGGCGGTCAGGTTATCAAAAGTGAGGATATGTAAATCACGATAGCGCTGACATTTGCCGTGTAGTTGTGGATTTTTCTTGTTTTTATCAGAGACGTGGGTTTGCCGCAGGTTTTGACACTTGTCTGTGTCATGATTAAATACAAAACGAAAAAATCAACTGCGATTGTCATTTTCCTCTTATAAATCAGTGGCCTTGATGTTTTGAAAGGCACATTGTTTCAGTTCTGTGTACATTTATATCGTAATTCTTGTTAATTTTAAGTGGGAATGTTTCTTTCATCTTACATTCTTGCAATTGTTTCTGTGCACTGGAACTTCAGTCTGTCATTTGAGAAATTTCTTAGTTACATTTGTATACAGATAGTACTTAAGCACAGAATTTAAAGCTCTCATGCATGTACATGTATCAGTATATGCATACATATACATGTATATGGCTAAGTACAGTGCTCCAGATAGGATGCATGCATGTAATTAAAAATGACCAAATAAGGACTGATACTGAAGTTCATGTTTAAATATTACCCATTCACTTTTCTTTTATCCTTTGATGTTTGATAATATGTGTACCTAATTTGACCATATACATGTACATGTAGGTACATTGTACTTTAATACCAGAGATCAACAGTTTCAGCTTTGTGTTATATTTAGTTTTCTCAAAACAAAAAGAAATTCTACAAGTATTTCATAAATTCATGCTGATAATTTAATATACTGCAAGTCTCACTTCAAAAGCAAAATACTAGTTTACCTTCATGGTTTGAAAAGAGGGAAAGAACTACAGTAGAGTTGGTCTATAACGAATCAGCTTAAAGCAAATTCACTGCTATAACAAAGAGGAATAAAATCCTCGAAAATTACTATTTATCTATTTATGCAGTAAATTCTGATGCTTATAACAAAGGATGCCTGTAACGTAGTCAAAAGTCAATTCCCTTTGAATTTGTTATAGACCAACTCCATTGTATTTCCTTTCTCACCTTTACTAGTGTGGGTTTGAGCCTTGTTCAATTTGTTGGAACCTACATATAAGTTGATTATGCACTTGTGGAAGGGTGGTCTCTTCCCAGATACAGTTATAACTGGGTTCTCTCCTCTACCAATTAAAACTGACTGTTTTCATATGACAGAAAGACTGCAGAGTGTGATGAAGAGCAATACAGAATAAAAATAACTTACGCACAATTTCATTTTCTATATTTACAGGTAGTAGAGAAAGAGAGAGGCTGGACGATATCCTGGAGTCCCGAGATAATTGTACCGTAGCATTCATGTCACATTGTTTGTCACTAAGTAAATGTAGAGCTGCTTGCAAGTCGATGGGAGCCGCAAGATACAGGTGGTTCCATGACCATGGCTGTTGCCAGTGTATTGGCAGTTCCTGCATCAGCTATGGACACAACAGGTATGCCGATAAAGAGCTATTTATCAAGCTCACGCTTAGTTCAAAATCCTGGATTAGTCTTTGCCTCATTTTTGGTGTTTTTCTTAAGACAGTTAAGGGGGCAGCCGGCGTGGCTCAGTGGTTAGCTTGTTTGCATTCTGACCTTCAGATTGAAAATTTGAATCTGCGCCGCAATGTAGTTGGCTTTTCCTATCCCACAAATGAAGCAGTGAAAACCAAGGATCGTGCTACAGTAGATGTAGGCACTTTTAAGAGCCCTCACTGCTCAAGTACCATAAATTCTTACCATAGGCCAAATTTGTCGCACTTAAACAGCATTGGTGACATTGCCATATAAGCGAAAGATTTATTAGCGGGACGTAAAGCAACAGAACAATCAACCAGACAGTACATGGCAAAAACTGAAGTCCAAAGAAGGCGTTGGTAGATTAAAGATTTTTAGGCCTACTGCTAAATGGCCTGAAAATAGCTCATCTCAAATAAGAACTGAGCCACACTTCCATTTACCTTAGACCCAGCTCTAACCTTTAAATCCTCGCTGTTTGCACTTAAAAAGATTACAAGAGTTAATCTACTTTGATAGGGTGGGGGTAGTGGTGTTCATACCATTATATGAATGTGAAAATGTATACCATGCATATCTATGTTTATCATTATAGGTTTGATTTTTCAGTGGTTCCAGATTTTTATTTTCATATTATTTGTGTCTTTTGAAAACTTATGAATTGTGGCATTGGACCAGATACAGTTAATATACAAAGTGGTGGATACCCTACAATACTACATGTATTATGATGATACATGTAATTATATGTGTGTTAATATAAAGGTTAATTTTACTAAATAGTGAAAAAACAAAATTTCAAGACTTCAAGTTTTTCATTCACATTTCTGGTCATTTAATTTTAAAAAATGAGGTCATTTTGAATAGGGAATAATCTTTTACTAGACTATGCTTTACGAGTATATGATGTTTTGATTTCACAGAAAATTCAGTGCAAGAATCCCGCAGCGCCACTCTGTGGTTGGGCATCCCTGTCTTTTGAATGAGACAGTAAAACCGAGGAACTGTGTCACAGTAGATGGTGGCACGTTAAAGAACCCTCCCTGCTCTACGGCCAGCAGTGCCGAGCATAGGCAAAATTTGTAGCACTTCACCGGCACACAGTGACGTCTCCATGTGAGTGAAATATTCTTGAGTGGGACGTTAAACAACAATACCATACCATACCATACCATCCCATTCAGTCAAGAATCTTTCACTTATATGGAGATGTCACCTGTATTGATAAAGTACAATAAATCTGACCTATGCTTGCCATTGCTTGGCACCTGGGGCAATTGAGCAGTGAATCTACAACCTCATGATCAGAGGCGATCAGACTAACCACAGAGTAAAGACAGCCCCATTTCATAGACTTAAAAAAAGCTAAAAGCAGGTGTTGAGGATTCATTAGTATAATAAGAATTGGTGCTTTTGCTCTGTCATATTATGATTTAAGTTTAAGAACAGGTACATGTATCTTACGTAGATAACTGCCGGCAAGATCAAAACAGCTGACTTGTAGCACTGTTATCTCTGCCAAGATGTTTCATATTGAAGTAAATACACAAACAATGAAATATCTTCAAACCCCCAGAGATTTCTGATGGCTCCCCATCACCCCTAATCAATTGTGATATACTGGAATTCAAAACATATCAACAGAAAAATATTTTTGGAAATTTTCCTCATAGAATAGCTCTAACTAGACTTGCATTTGGCACTGCACTCTGTAAACTGTTAAACCATGTAGAATGCACTCCTTTAGAAATCTATTTGGAGACTTGCTGTTTTATGAAAGAAGACAGTTCATACTGTTTACAGCTAAAAAAAAGAGGAAAGTTCAAAAATGCTTTTATAATCAGAAAAATTTATAACATCAAGATTCCCAGCTGCTTCCTTTCTCTGACTAAACTCTGTGTGATGTACTTTGGCTGTGTCGCTGTCTTTCGGGTGAGACGGTATAAACCAAGATCCTGTGTCACAGTAGGTGTTGGCACGTTAAAGAATCCTCCCTGCTCTACGGCTATAAGTTATAAGTGCCGAGCACAGACAAAATTTGTCGCCCTTTCATCGGCCCGCAGTGATGTCTCCATATAAGTGAAATATTCTTGAGTGGGACGTTAAACTAACCAACCAACTTTGGCTGTACAGTAGGACCAGCATCAAGTTTGGCGCATCACTGTATATGTCAGCATGCTAAAGTATCCTCACTGCTTCATGGTCTTAAGAGCAGAGCATGTGCCAAAATTGTAGTCCTTTGCCTGAATATGACTGTATATACATGTAAGTGAAGGATTCTTGAGTGGAACAACACAGTTGACCTACTAACATAGTTAGCAGGCTATCTCATATACCACATAAAACTGATGCCACTTTTTGACAAACTGAACTTAGCCAAACCCTTTCACCCCTAAGTATCAAAGTGGAGTGCTCTTTTCTATTGTGTTGGACTAGTCTTTTATGATATGTAGTGGTGAAAGGGTTAAAGAATTAATTAATGATACATTTTGCAACATTTGAGATCTTATGAGGATTTCATTTTTCTCTTTTGTAGTCCTCAGTGTGCCAATTGTCCCCCTCTGGAAGACGAGGAGGAGACTAACGAAGTGGAAAGGAAGGTGAAAGATGTCAAAGAATTCAATAGTGTAGAAGATAAGGACAAAAAAGACGATAAAAATGATGACGAAGGTGATGATGTCAAGGAAAATGAGGCACAGCTAGACAACGTAGAGGGATGATGGGGCGATGTGATGCCACTTATTTTTACCAAAGATTCTCTTACCAAGTGCTCGATCGGCAGTCCTTGAGATATTTCTCGATTTTGGGCCAATGATGAGCTTGATGTGGACAAAGGGATAAACATTGTAGTTGTTTGTTGTTTTTTTTTTCATCCAGGTCATTCCAGCTTGATAGTTACAGAACTTATCAAACATAGATACTGGTTAATGTAGTTGTGACAAATACATAGAATATTATGGGTATTTGCTGGCAGCTTAAGGTCACAGGAGTTATGTCCCTTTGATTGTAAATTGCTTCCAGTAATTTGGTTGTGATTAGTCAGATATTGGCTGTAGCATTTGGTGAATAATTTCATTTAATGCAGTTTTCTTGTAAAGCCAAATAGAATATGTCTATTTTTGTGTATCTCAGTGCTGAATTATTTTTATGAAGAAATAGTTGATTTGGAGCCAGATATTTTACCAGTCTGTCTATAGTACAGTATACACACTTACCGGTAATTCCTTGCGATAGATCTGATAAGGCTATAGTCAAACAAGTCAGTTCATAGAAATCTACTTTCTGTTTGTTTATTTCTTGTCATCATTATTTTTTCAAATATTCTGACATTACTTGCTGTTCCTACAGCTAAATAACATAAGGGGCCAGAATATACCATTTTTTTCTAGTATTAAGCTAATAGACACTGTAGTTGTGAACAAATCGATGCAGCAAACATTTTAAGCTTTTTTAAGCTTTTTTCCTGGTTCAGATCATGTTGTCTCTGACCGATCATTTGTTTCTGATATAATTATTGTTTTTGTTTTGAGTATGTTACAACATATGTGTACATTATGTTTGTCACTGGTTTTGTTGCACCAAAGCAATGCACTTTAAATACATGGCTTGTTTATAAGTTATTCAACGTTTACTTAAGGCCTTCTTAATTGATTCACCACATTATGTTCATAAGATACCCCCCCCCCCCTCCTCATTCGGTCACCAATTTACCAATTTGCTTCTGTAGTATGTTGTATGCTTCTGTTGCTGTTCACTGCCAAAACTCTCCATCTAGACCTATATCTTTATACCCCCCCCCCCCCAACAAAGTATGGGGTATATAGGAATCACCTTGTCTTTCTGCCGCTTGAAAGGTTCTGGAAGCAGATTTCTTTTACAGTATAAGGGATAAGGGTTTCCTATTTCATATACACCTTCACCATATCAAGCAGTACTCTTCAGTACCAAAGATATTTGACCTAGTGAAATTGACCTTGAACATTGACCTTGTGATAGATGTTTATTTAAGAGATTCTGGAAGGCAAAATTTGTTGAGGAGAATTTTCTGTGGAGGGGTATTTTCGTACCATATCAGACTGCTCTAGTGCCCTTTTATTTAGGACCCATTGTTATAGTTGCAGAAGCCCATTTTTGCGATTCCTCTGTGTATCCATTTACCGGAAACTCATTGGTAATTACTTCTTAACTATGGATGTAGACAGATGTTTAGCCTATAAGTACTGTTTTCTGTAAAATATTCACAAAGCTTCTTGATGCCAATTCTTCCATTATTGTTATTGAATAAACTGTGTTGATTCTTAAAACAAATATACAAAGCAAGACAAGAGTTAAAAGTTATCCTCCTCTGAATTCAAATGCTTGAACTAATATTGAAGGAGGAAAAAAAGTATGTATGATGTAATTAACATTGTAAGGGATTTGAGCAGAATTGCTTTTTAGAAACCACCTGTATGCAGGGCCGGCGGAACCAGGGGGCTAGGGGGGCTTTAGCCCCCCCAATAATTTTGACTTCCTGTGTTATATTCAAACATGTGTTATATACGTCTCTGTTATATTGTAGGTCAGCCCCCCCCCCAAAGTCAAATTGCTTCCGCCGGTCCTGCTATGTACTTGTGTATATATGCCGGTACATGTACATGTAGCTTATTTTGCAGCATGGTTGTCTCCCTTCATTTGAACTAAGTATTATACCAGTATTAGCATTGAAGTAGTCGGCATTAGTAATTAAATGTGTATGGTTTGTGTATGTTTCATTGCTTGTTTTATGTTTTGTTAGATTATATATCTGTTATAGTTGTATTTGTCCTTGTTTTTTAGGAGTTTAATGTGTATTGTACAATATTCATGTTGTTTCTATTTCCAGATTTGTGTATTACAGTAGAAACTGTCCTGAGAGACCACCCATTTAGCCATAGAGATATGTCCTCCAAAGACAGATGGTCTTCTAAGCCAGGGTTCATCTAAAGGATTATTGCATAAAATTTTTCTTAACCCCCCCCCCCCAAAAAAAAAAAAAACAACAAACAAACAAACAAAAAAACCCAAAAAACAAAGTTTGGGGTTACCTAGGAATTACCCTGTATGTCCGGTTAAGAAGTTCTGGGAGCAGATTTCCGCTATGGCATAGGACTTTCATATTTCATACATACAAACCTTCATTATATCAAGTACTACATTTTGGTGCCTAGGCAAATGACCTAGTGACCTTGATCTTGAACTTTGACCTGGCAATAGTTGCTTTTTAAAGAGGTTCTGAAAGCAGAATCTGTTGAGAAAAATTTCCTGGGGTTTGGGGAGTGGGGTATTTTGTCCCATTTTGTCTTGTTTGTTACATGTAAGTGGTCTTGTAAGCAAGAATGTCTCTTATGACATTGATCTCTCAAGACAGGTTCTTCTGTACTCAGCCATGCATTTATAATTTGAACTTTTCATTTAAGCATCATTTGAGTAAAATCTGGTTTTATTTATGTTTATGCATGTGTGTGTACAATTATATTTGTAGATTGTATGTTTGCCAGTTTTAGTTGTTTATAGCCATATCTTGTTTTATTTACATATCAAATACAAGGTCAACAATTAATTTTCATGTTAGAATGTGGATTGTCTCCCTTTATAGTGTAATTTTTACCCAATGAATTTTCAAACTTAGAAGGAACTGAGTGATGGGGGCTTACTTAAGAAATTCTCAGCATTTTGCTGTTTGAATCGTTACTTTTTCTGCAAATTTGACTTCAGGTTGTACCGCTACTACTCATTATGAAGCCATATGGTTTTTCTTATCAGTTTCTCTCTCAATAAACCTTGAAAATTCTGAAAAAAAACATTATGATACTGAGATTTTTTCATCTTTTTTAAACACTTTTAAGTTTTAATACAAAAATTATGGAAACAGAAATTTCCGAAATAAATGTTTTTGAGTTATTGTATAGAAAATTCTTGTAAACAACACAAAACTTTACATGTGTGAATCACATGTGATATTGTCTCAAAGGGAGATAATCACAGTTTTATTACAACTGTATAACATATATTGGTATGGCTGATGCTTGTATCAACATGATCTTCAATATTTCTGTTAGATTTCAGCAAACAATAAATGCTGCTTTATTCTCTCTATCTTTCTCTCAGGAATTCTATGTAATGGGGCTTCCACTTTTTTCTCTCTTTTTTTTTTAGTATTTTAGCAAAGTGAGCGATTACTTTTGTTTGTTAACACTCTTTCAAGTTTAATCTTGAATTAATTTTTGTATTTCAGTCATAGAATTTGAAAGATTTTCTGATTTTACTAAGGCGAAATTTTATACTTTTTAGAAATTTTTAATCCCTGAAGTACTGGGCCTAGCACTAAGCCTAAGTTGGAAAATTACCAAAGTCTGAATATTTGACTCAACTTACTGGTGAAGTTGGGAATATTCTCAGACTTAAGTAAATAAATGTCATGGTCCCAGACTCAAGTTTATACAAGTGTTTACATATATGTCACTATTTTCACATATGAGCTTTAAAATATTGTTTATTTGGGTTTTTATTTTAAGAACTTTTCATGTCCATTTTTTGGGCCAATCATTTTGTATAATCTTCAGTCTGTCTGTGGTATTTTAGAACAAATTTTTTTTATTTTGAATTCTTCAGTAGACAAATATGGTCTTTTCTAGTATTTTAATTCTAATAAAAAAAATGTTCTAGTTTTACCATTTTCCAAACTTAATTTAAATATCAAACTCCATTTAATTTTTGTAAAATAAGCAAAAGAAAAAAAATGAACTTTTTAAGACTTAACTTGAGAAGTATTCAAAGTTGATCTAGATAGGGAATGTTCCTTGATTTTCTTAAATTTTTCTTGTCTACTTGTTCAAAGCATTGTGTGTACTCATTTTTATGATATACAAGTAGGCCTTACTTAACTTCTCTGTCTGGATCATAGTTCTTAGTGCTAATCATGTTATTAGCAACAATGTACTTTGTAGCACCATGCTGTCTTTTTAATTTCTGTCGATATGCAGTTGGGCCATTGCTTATTTTGTCCCTCCCCCCCCTCCCCCCAAGACATACTTAGTCCTACAACTGATTTATGTATTTGTTTTATTGCAGACCAGAGATACAATAAATTCTTATCTGTAGAATGGCTTTGAGTTTGTTTATCTTTGTCATTCAGACATCTCTAGTTATCACTCACCAAAACAGCTAGGTGGGGATATATAGGAATCCCTCTGTCTATTCATCATGTATCGTTTTAAGACTTATTTTCTTCATGGTAATTTGGAGGACAATTTTTGTTTCATGTGACAGCACAGGTTTGAGCCTCGCTGGAATCTAAACTGATTACGTAAGAAAGTTTGCCAGTTTACTTGCTTTTGGCCAGTGGTCTCTTCCCGGGTATATTTGTGACCAGGCTCTCTCCTCCACCAATGAAAACTGGTGACTACCATATGACTCAAAGATTGTCGAGTATGCTGTAAAGCAAAAAACAAACAAAATATTTCATTTGTTATCCAGGACCCAACAATGTGTATGAGCTTAAACCATTAATCTCTTCAAGGTCATAGTCATAACCCTTGTTGGGCCCTAAATTATATTTGAGGGCGATCAATATTCCTCAAGATAGTTGTCCTAGACTCAAGGGTACACAGTGACCCTAAACAAATGCCATGTTTACATGTACAATGCATGTGTGGCCAGGACTTAAATCACAGAGGGTATGACTTTGAACACTGTAACCTCACGTGTATAATGTCAGCAGTAAGCTAATATAGACTTCACAAATTAAGTCTTAAAGACTTAAGACTTAAAGACTATAAACAAGACTTATGCTAAGGACTGTATCCTGTGATATAATGGAACTTTCATATNNCATGTATATCATCACACATATTACAGAAAATTTGGTTGGTTGTATTGTTGCTTAACTTCACACTCAAGAATCTTTCAGTTATATGGAGATGTCACTGCAGTGAAGGGCAACAAATTTGGCCTACGCTTGGAACATACAGCAGTTGAGACTGGGGGCCCACTCGATTCGCAGTCAGAATCACCAGAATCCCAATCGAGTGGATCAGAATTCATTTCCGGAATTATTCCATCAGTACCACCCAGGCAGGTGGTGTGAACGGAGTCATAACATAATCAAACATGGCAGCCAACGTATCTATCGTGTATCAGTGTAGGTCTGGGAAAATGACAATAGGTTGCGTGTGGTACGCTCACCTGAGTATCAAAGAGATAGTTGAAAATAAAAACTCTGAGAAATTCTTTTCTCTATCAATAGTAAGCATATTCTAAGGTTTAGGCATACCAGTATAAAAGTTAAATCAAATAAGGGTATACTAATTATTCTTGGTAGAACTACATCATACATGTAGTTTCTAATTTCATGAAGTTTTAAGCGCATGCGCTGTTACATGTGCATCTTTGAATATCACATGCAACATGTTGTCATTTTTTCAGACCAATCAGTGTATTGGTCTGTTCCGGTTTCAGTCAATTGATAGAACTAATAGAACATAGATATATGTTCCGGAATTATTGATTGGTGGGTGGATTTTACTATCTTGTCAAAGGACAGGGACAGCCAACAGCAGCATAGCACAGATTTTAACCCATAACTTCTGGACCAGAAAGTGAATACGCTGACCACTGGGCCAAGGCAGCCTCCACATTACAGAAAATAGAAGACTTGATTTCTTTGCACAGCAAAGTTTATTGCTTGAAAATTTCATACCAGATGATATCTCACACAACCTAAAAATAAAAACATGATAATTTGAACTATCCTCATTATAAACATTGAAATGAACGCCTTGGGATTAAAATAAACACATTTTTTTTCTCAAATCAAGAGTTTTAAAAACACAATGATAAATTATTCATCTGCTGCATATATATACAAAGATTACTTTGTAGAGAGGACTCCCAAAATCATGTCATCTGACCAGAATGCTTGTAAAGTTCTAGTCTTACCCCTTTTCTCTAAACACTCTTCTTGTACATATAAATGAAGTAAACATAATGAGCAAAATCATATCTATAAAGGATTTTCTTAAAACATTGAAGAACTACTGGCAGATGTACACGTTTCCTCACTTGACTTCATATCATTGTGCCTATTACCCCCTCTGCAAACTAATCACTAGATCATTTAAAGAAATATAGAGAAATATACAAGTAATCATACAATGGAAGCCACTTACAGACCTTGGACAAAAGTATTCGCACGGTAAAGGTAACGTTAAAAGTCAAACAAATGATGCGGGTTTCCCCAGTCGGTCAACGA
>JACSZP010003913.1:0-14424 GCA_016161895.1 Pinna nobilis | reverse complement strand
TGAAAACCAAAGATGAAGATGAATATTATATGTTATAAGGTGATTGTCGAAGATATTCTATTTCACGAACTGTGAACAAGCTACCGTCATGTGATCACTGAAATGCTAAATGACGTAAAATATTCGCAGGGTTCTTAATTTCGCGATTCAACGGTTCCCATATTGTTTTAATGAATATGTATCTTTGTTGAATACCTACATTTGTGTCTCCAGTTTAAGGTTAGAACTGAAAGCGCCGGGAAATTTTGTGTTATGAGCTATCGTAAGTAGCTGCACACACATTTAAATTACCTTTCGTGCATAGAGAATCAATTTCAGTAAATCTGTTCAGTTTTTCATTTATCATTCAAAATATTTTAAGATAGAGTAATATCATGGCTGGGATTTGAACCGCAAACCTCCAGAACTTTCACCACAGATTCACAACCAATTCACATCAATAAATATACAATAAATTTATTCATTTGATTTTATAAAAGATTAACCTAGTATCACACGAGATTTCATGTGATAAATCTAATTCGAAGTGATATTGATTTCTTTTTTCGTTAAACCATGACAATCCAGGAAAGACATAATGTCAAAACACTACAGTCGTGGCCCATAATCCCCCACGTGTGCAGTAATCCCACCATTAATTAGTGTTAACAACCTGTGGAAAAATCTCTTTGTTTGCTGTCTGAGGCTTACTATAAGAATAACATAGTACTTGTGATTT
Organism: Pinna nobilis; assembly: GCA_016161895.1. Classification (NCBI taxonomy): domain Eukaryota; kingdom Metazoa; phylum Mollusca; class Bivalvia; order Pterioida; family Pinnidae; genus Pinna; species Pinna nobilis. The sequence goes on along the minus strand of JACSZP010003913.1, from coordinate 13,706 downwards.
TATTTTTCTACTGTCCTTCGCCAGATTCAACTATAAATGAACACCAGCATACGATTGTTTGGTTTTTTTGTTGTTAAAAGACTGATCTATAATTGTCTGTTGTAAAGGGCAAAACAGTGGTTTTTGATACATACTTTACTATAGATATACAATGGTTTATTTTAAATACATTCAACATGATATGTGTGCTTCGCCATTATGAAACAAAATATTTTTTTTATTTCAATCATTGGTAATGATCGAAATAGAAAATAGACTTAGTGTTCATACAAATTCATTACAGATATAATCTAATTGACACATGACTCGACTTCAATTTTTAAACACACGGCATGCATAATTATATTTATTAATTATATTGTCTATTCTGTAAGTTTTCGGTTCTGTTCGAGTCGTACATTTCTTCTAAGCGTCAAATTTTTAACATTATATATACATGTATATATATATATATATATATATATATATATATATATACATCTACATGTCTGTTTCTATACACATCTACCCGTGTGTGTGTGTGTGTGTGTGTGTGTGTGTGTGTGTGTGTGTGTGTTCTTTAACTCGATGGTTGAAACGTCATAATAATGTGCATGCCATGACATTGAATTGATCAATTCACTTGAAGAAGAAAACTACTACGCGACGTGAATTTATAATTCACGTTCTTGTTATCTTTTATGTGTATTTAGCAACAGTCACCAGAATCTGTGACAGGCAATTTTATTCACTTTTGATTACTGTCATTCGAGTAAAATTAATTTGCGAAGGTCTTCTAGAATGTCCCTCTTTGCACCATTGAGTCGAAGATGAACGTCGCGTATAAGAATAGGTTTTCATCTATAGGAATCACTTCAAGGTTCCGTTATTTCTTAGTTGAATACATATAACAATCAATTTTCCAGGTAAAACTTGAAGTCATGTAATATTTTATGTAACTTGTAATAAAGTCTTACAAGTTAATCAATTTCCGCCTTACGAATGCCCCTTTTACAGCCTGAAGACTGTTCTGCATATCATATTGCAGTCTTTTATTTGAAATCCAACACTGGCGGGAAAAAATGAAGATTGTTTATAATTCATATCAGCTACGAGGACGAAATTTCGCGTTTATGATGAAGACACATAAGAGGATGTTAGCATCACTTCTCGCTGTAAACATGTATTGGGGACAAAGTTGTTTTCTAGTGCAATACTAAAACAGTTTTGTTACGCCAAGTCTGGGTATTTTTGTGTGTCGTAAATTTCGCGATTTCTGACATGTTCACATTAGATGTTATTTGCTAAAGATCAGGATTATTAAACATAGACTTTTGGGAATATTGTGTAAATAAGAGAGTCGAATTTATCAAGCGACATTAAAATGAACAACAGACAATACCCAAACCGAAAAGGAGGTAATAGTAAAAACAGTAATCTCCACTAACACATATAACGAAAAGAAAAGAACCACACAAAAATCGGAAATGAGTTCAGGTGCTCCGAAAGAGTAAGCAACCTCTGCACCACTCGGGGCACCCGTCGTAAATTAACTCGGGTAAATTTTCACAATTTTAGATAAGGCAAAATTATATTTTATATATACATGTACATGTATATCGAATGAGAAACATATCCAGTTTTACACTGATAGTCGTACTACGGGAACAGTCAAATAATTGAGCCGAGATGGCAAGGAATGCCAATTATGGAACTGTTGGTCGAGACCGAAAATCAAGAATATAAGTTATCTGGGTCTTATCTATTTATGACGTCCAATGATTTAATTGTCCCTAGTCCCAGTGAAATAATAGTTCCATTCCTGAAACTCTTTTTAAATTAGTTATTTATTCTTGTTCAGAAATAACCTCAAATCTGCCCGAGAAGATGCGAGCTGGACAGACCGTGTGCACTTCATTGTCACAGTGCTATACAGCAGCTGAATGCTGCTCGTAGAATAATTTGGTTATAGTTTCAGTATTCGTGTAATGATAAAAAAACCAAAACTGAGGTTCTGTGTTAAAGCTGAAGCTACCATTTTAAAGAGATTTCCCGGGTCTTGTTGACCCTGACAGCCATCATTTCAAATCCCTCGGGCCTCATTGGCTCTGAGGGTCATCATTTCAAGTCCTTCGCGAGCATTATGTACGCAAATATTACTGAGTACGTCGTTCTACAGCAGCAATGGAATACAGTGAATGAAGAAGACGTTGTTACTGTAAACCAATATCTTGACATCCGAGGAAGTAGGACCGAAGCTACATTTCATGCACAAAGGCTCGCAAACAGAAAGAGTTACCTTTTCCTGAAGATACACATGTAAAAACGAACAATTAGGACTTGTGATTTATTTTACTTCTGTTGGATAATTAATCTGGTTTTTTTCTCTCCTTTGTTGAGTTTATCAGACTTAATTCTTTTATTGACGATGTAACACATCACCACTTAATTTGATTCCTTTTTAGCGGTTAGTTTTTTAGTTTTTATCCTTTGCTATCACGCAAGTCGTGCTAATGCCGTTGTTTCAAGAACTACGTTTAGAAGCTGTTAATGCGAGACTCAGAACAAATTAATCCGCTTAAAGCTACGCTACATGTGCTGTGACGTTGTTTATCTATTTTTTAATTCTGTGACGTCATTGCATCATCCTGGAAAAACCTACACACTTCATTTTGATGGTGGTAGTATTCGTTTGGCTTTTCGGTTTAGTAAAATGTCATCCTGTTTCTGTATTTTCAACTGTATGAATAAAAACAGCTACGATATTCTTGATCGGCTTTGTAAAACCTACTTATCCTGCACTGTGAATAAATCGGATCTGTTGTTTAAGAGTTTTGATTCAGTTATTAAAAAAACACATCGGTCAGTAAAGTACAACATGTGCCACTACCGGAACCTGGTACCATAGAACTTGAGAATTTACTTAAATCTGAGAATTTACTTTACTTTATTTTAGAGATCTACCAAAAAGAACACATCATATAAAGAATGAGAAAGAAATTTACGATAACAGTAAAGGTATTGGTACGTGCTATAGATGATCGTCCTTTCTATTTTTTTCACCTTTGTTTTATATAAAAGTAGCAATTATTAAATGTTTGTCAAAATCCTCAAATGGGACCAGAATTAGACAAATTCGTACAAATATGCAGAAAGGTAATTTCTTATTTCTAGAATATATTTAAGTCTAAGTTATCTTATAGTTTTACAGAGAAAATAGTATTTTTTCTCACGGAGTAATTTTGTAAATTTCATCTACCGGTATGTTATTTTATTATTGTGAAATACGCTAAGTTTTAACTAAAATAATTCTATGCATCACAGAATCATTATTTCCGTAAGATGCGCAACGGCTGTATCTAAATATCAAGAAATTTAAATATTTGAATTTGATTTCCTTCTGGCTCATTTAAATTTTTGAAATTTCACTTAAATTTTTGGATTCTGTTGGCATTTGAAAATTGTTGGTTTTGTGTAAAACAATGAAGACGATTTTAGAAAGGACGACCATTTATGTTATATAAAATACTATAAACGAAGATCTGTATCGTTAGGGCTACGTTACAACATGAAGCCAATCTAGTGACGAGTCCTTAGGAACAAGATCAACAATAGACAAGGTCACGTGATTGATGGATAGGACGACAAGGGAATTCGTCATTACTGTCCGTAGTCAGGAGAAAGCTTGTACACTGGCAACGCGAGATGCTAAATCGATGCTGTCTCATACATGTCATTATGTGCTTAGGTTAATATAGACACTGCTAGAACCCTTGTCACAAAGAATCTTACGATAAAAATCACCAGTGGTCGTAAGTGTATAGAATTTTTATATTGTTTATTTGGGAAAGTGTAGATGCGATTCGACAAAAATAGTCACAACCTAATTTGCATGATTCGTGAAAGTCGAATTTCACAATCGGTCAATTTTACCGTAAAATGTGCAAAAGATGATGAATTGAAAAATTGCTCTGTTTGGATAATGAGCGATTTTAGTCGTAAGTTGTATTTTTTTTTCTTTTGTGATAAATATCCCTGTAAACAACGACTTTTATAGAAGCTTCTGAATGCACCTATTTTTTTTTTCTTTTGTGATAAATACGCCTGTAAACAACGACTTTTGTAGAAGCTTCCGAATGCACCTATTTCATTTGTTTTTATAATAACTAATTATAAATGATTTTAATTCACCCGTGTGAACTAACATTTAAAGTTTATCACGACAACTAAACTTAATAATATAAATGCATATAAAATGTTATGAACTTCTCAGTTGTACAGATATGTTTGAGACATTCCTGAGCCAACGAAAAGTTGAAACTAAATTCATCTTTGGAATATATTTCTCACATTTTAAAGATAAGTTTAATGGACCCAACCCATGTACCAATTGATACCCGATAACACTTGTGTGGGACTGTTGTTTCAATTTGTAACGGAATATCTCTAGAAGATATCCCGTACTGACGTCATTTCAGCTCACGTTCCACCTTCATTGGCGATACTAGTATCACACAAACGTTATCGGGTATTTGTGGTAAATAAATTAGTAACATTGTTATGTATTTTACTAATAGACGATTTACAATCAGAACGTCAAAGCTCTAAGTCCTGTAAATATAGACTGAAAATGAGTCCAAGGGCCCGAAATCACAAAAAACAACCTTAAATTCAAACTAAGTCATTAGCACATCCTTTTTTCCTCAATTTTGAACTAAATATAAATAAATTAAGTGTAAAATGCATTTCAGCATGTGTCTTTGTGTCATATTGTTCATAAATTATATTTAATTAGAAATTATCAAAGAATAATCATATGAAAGAAGATTTCAAACTCAGTACTCAGTCAACATCTCAACTATTTTCCCCAATTTTTAACTTAAATACGAATGAATTAAGCAGTAAAACTGCATTTCAGCATGTGTATTTATGTCATGCTATTCAAATATCTGTAACATTGTGTTTCTCCTTGGTATTTGATAAATCAGGTAAAAAATAGTTTAAGTATGAACTCAAATCTTGAGTATCACACTTCTTTTTCAACAATTCTTGCTGCTGATCAACTTAATACTATTACTGATATTTGAATAAAACAAAATGTTTAGGACCATATTTATCTAAAATTGATTCTAAAGAGTAAATTACAAGTCTTTAACTCCTTTGTCCGTCAAATGATGGCGTGCTCATCGGTTGTTTTTTTTTAGATTTGAATCTTACAATGGACTCGGGACAAGTGTGACTGGTCGACAGGGTATGCTTTTGCGTCCATGGTATCTTATCAGTTTCTTCTCTAGAGTTGCCGAGGTTCATGTTTGCCCTATATACATGTACTGGATTTGTATATTGGCTGATGACAACCGTCCGGAAAAGATATGGTGAAATCATTGCGTTGGGATATATGTTAGATTGGCAAAGAACCTACCATCGTAGAATAAATTCACATGTAGACGTTTTATAATGCCATAAGAGAAATAATGTGATTAAAATGATTCACCTGATTCTTCCTCTAGGTTTTCATAGAGTCGTGTTTGTCCAGTTTAAAGAGATCTGATTTTAACTATGGAGTCAGCGCGGGCTCACCAGGAGAAGATAACTCCTCCATGGCACCTGATCCCACTTCTGGTCTCCAGAAGTCCTGCTAGCAATTGCTACCTTGGTATCTGTGAATTTCATACATTTCATTAGTTTACTGGTAAGGTGCCCGTGTGACTCGACATCAGAGAGTGTTCGACTGATGAAGTCGACATTTGAATTAATTACTAGTAGTTACATGTCTGTCGCGTCGTTGCCTGAGTCAATGAAGCGTAAAGCTACACAGGTGTAGGACAGGTAAATATCCATCACTTTGTTTACAGAGCTCGTGCGCTTCCCTGATGTAGTGGAAAATATGTGTACACAATTACAAAACTTCTGAGAAAATATGGAATGATTTATAAAAAAGGATTTACGATGTATCTTTTCATGGATTATTCATAGAATAGTATACGCCAGAAAAGTTATTAATAGTTCCGTTATGCGTTGTATGCATGTTGGATACTGCACAAGATTTTAAGAGAAATGTAAGTGTTTATATGTACAGGGTTGACTTTTTGTCTTTGTATGTTATTTCACGGTTCTATATATCTGTGAATCTATTTATTCATGCTTTCTTTCTATGCGTATATGTGTGATTTTACGCGAATTGGATTTTTATAGGGTATACAGGTCAAGGACCAATAATCGGCCAGGACCAGTACCCGACTATTGCGTGATTTCGGCTATTTAGGACACAGGTTTTTAAAGATTTTTGTTGAGAACACACAAGTTTTTGTTCAGTTTTCTCAATTCAAGCAAAAGGGATACTGTTACGAAATATTAAAAATACGATAATACGCCACAGTTAATTATTGGTCCTATCCGGGTACTGGTCGTCGACCAGTATGTCTGTTGTTGTTGTTGTTGTTGTTATCGTGTGTTAAAGCTTAGACGTGAGGGTGTTTGCGTGACTGTGTAGGTACGTCTATCTGTCTACCTCTGTAAACGTGTAATGTGAACGTGTTAAACGTGTTACGTTCTTTCGAGACACAAAGATAAATGATATCAAATACAATTTAAATACGCGATAGCCTACATCAGAGGCTTGAGTATATGACAAAAAAAAAAACCACTTTTCCAAATCTACCACATTATAATGTAGGATACCTATGATTTTGCTCTTATTCCCATTTTGTTGTGTTCCAGTACGGCTGGCACATGAAGTATGACCTTCCGTGGGATCTTCTCAAACCTCATCTTATTTTCACTTAATAAGAAGCTGATCGTAGCAAGTACAAAGTTTCTGAGAAATGTATCACGCTACGCCTATTCTTTTACTGTTTTGTATTCGATCAGAAAACTGGTATTACTTCCGGTTGTATTCGAATTAAACACTTTCTGATCCCAGAAGCGAGCTTGCTTCCGGTTAATCCGCGTGTCGTTCTTTCATAAAAGATAATTTTTTTACCCGATGAAACAAGCAAAGAAAAATTGATTTTTTAAATAATGGTTAGTACATATGCACGGAGATCATTGTTTCAGACAGAAATCGATTCTTTGTTAATGCTGCAATATAAAATATATGGAACTTTTCGTTTTATGTCTCTATGCTGTTGGTAATTTCCAAGGAAATAGACGGAATGAACTAATGAGATAAAAACTAAGGTGTACTTCACTTATTGATTTTTATACACATAAACTTGATCATGAAAAAATGACTACTGTATTACCTTACGAGTATATGTATTTGAAAAAAAAAACCTAGAAAGATACGACAATTTATTGAAAATGAACTTGACGATATCACAGGGAATATTCAAGATTCAAAAACCGAATGACAAGCAACCACATGACTAAAACAAAAGGAGACAACACTGCAAACAGTAGTTATATATGTAATCCACACAACGACATAATAAAACTTAAGTAGAGTAAAATGACTTCTTCTAAAAACCGGATTGCAGGTGTTCCGGAAAGGTAGGCAACTCCTGCTCACAGTTCCGGTCGTGTCACCTATGTGTAAACAAGGTTTTTTTTCTAAATATTGTTTATCTCGTTATTTGATATCCTTGTAACGACAACTTATAGTCAAGCGTAAGTAGGTAAGTAAGAGTTTTCCTCTATATGCAAAATGTTCATATGTAGGACATGCCCAAACATACCTTTATGTAGACGAATAAGGAATATTATCTTACTAAATAAACAATTTTGTCGAACAACTTAAACTGGGGCGTTGATTTTCTTTCCTGTCTGATAGAAGGACACTAAATATACAGTGGGACCTCGCTATTTAGACCACCCAATTGCAAGTGACTGGCTAAGACTGGTCTGATAAGTAAGGTGGTCTCGACAATGAGGTTGAAATAGCCTTGAAGAGTGAAAGATATTGAAACTGGATTTTGATGGAATTTATTGGTGTGAGTGTTGAGGCGATCTTCCACTGTACTTTAGGTGAAGGTAAGATTCAATTCATAGCAAGTGATTGGAAGCAAGATAAGTTGTCTTCCTTTGCTCTCCGAATAATAAAAATTAAATTCCTTTACGTATATACTAAGTACACAAAACATAATATATCCTTTTATTATTAAAGATTTAATTTGCTATAGCCAAATTTTCACAAAAGCGAGAAGAATGTATCATTTGATTAAGGAAAACGAGAACTGATGTTGTTCTTTTCGGGGGGGGGGGGGTATTAAGGAATTAATTCAATGATTTTGCTTATTCTCAGTACTAAAACAAACGGATAGTTGATATCAATTTAAAGGTTACAAAACAAAGTACGTAGACCATAATATATATGTGTGTAGCGTGAATTAATTGATTTACCTGGCAACAGCTGATTACCAGCTGACCGTATCGCTATCATAGGTGATAGCAATATATTCAAAATTGTTATATTTAAACTCGTTGATCCCTAACTCGAATAATGCACACTTTCTCAATATCAATAATATTTGACACGGGTATATTACAGATGTAAGGCTAAATTCTGTGGCCCCATGCAAGAAGCTGATAACCCACATTTATGTAAAACAGAGAAAATGAGGTTTAAATACAAGTACGATAGTAATGTTTTATAACATCATAGGGATCTACTATTGCCTGTATTTTCATAACCAAAACAGATAATTGGAACTATATTTCTACAGAGTATGTAGATTGTAATGATACATGGTCTGATAACTATATTTTACTTTTGATGACAATGTGGGTTATGAGTTTTATGCATGGGGCCACAGAATTCTTTATTTCCAGAGTAGAAGCATAGGTGACACAATGGATGGAGCAGGAGTTGCCTGCCCTTCTGGAGCACCTGCACTCACCTCCGGCTTTTAGGGGATTTACCTTTTTTTAGGTTTATGTGTTGTGTAGTGGAATGCTGTTTGTTGGATTGTCACCTCTTTGACAATGGCGTTTTCAGTCGTTCGAATTTGAATTTTGAATACCATTTCGTGGCGTTAGCTTTTTTTTTTTACAAAATCACAAATGCGGATGATAATTTTACCGTCGGACTTCTGGATTATTTTGATACTTAAAACTATTTCATACATTGATGATGGTATATAAATATATCCATACTAAAATAAAATCAATGCAACCTGTTTAAAGAGACTATACAAGGGAGGGAGCAAAATGGGTCACACATGGCAGGTGACCTCTTAATTCAGGTGATTGATATGGGGGGAAAAGCCATCTTGGGAACAATACGTTTAAGTCACATAAGAAAGGTACATGTAGTCCCTTAATCAATTGGGTCGCTAAGGCAGGTTGGACTGTAACATAAAATTACAATGTAATATGACACCAGGCTTTAAAACAGAAATAAATCAGGGTCACATAGTTCAAATGTTGTAGCCTAGTTTTGAGTTCACCCGGAAAAACCTTCAGGAGAAATTATTCCAGTTGTTTGGGTTTTAGATAGTTGACGTCAGTAATATTTGTTATGACCCATAAAAAGTACAAAGATCGTAATTCAATGAATGATTTGTGTCTCACAAGAGACCAAACTAATACAAAAATATTATTAAATCGGCTTCATATGAATTTCAAATACATGTATATAAAAGAATGACGGATGAACTCGAAACTCGGTAACAAGAAAATAAAAACAACATCAGTTTGTCATGACATTGTTATGTAATATGCTACTCCAAATACCATAGAGAAAAAACATTGGAAATAATTATTTTGACAAAAATAAAACTGTGAACCGCAAACAAATTCGAGGTAAAGTAAATCGCATGTAGTAATTGGTAGTTCTGCATGTGTGAATTAAAAAAAACCACATTGGAACCTTTCCTAAGGACCACCTCGCTTAGGAGACCACCTCACTAATCAGACCAAGAACGGTCTTCCTTATTCAGTTTATCACCCTTCAGGGCTATTTCAACATCACTTACGAATCCACCTCCCTAAGCAGACTAATTTTAGCAAGAACTTAGGGGGTCTGAATAGCGAGATTTCATTATTTATACTGAATACAGGGTAATTTTCGCTCCGTCTTATTTTCGCCCCAATGCACTGGCAAATAGTACCTCCACAATGATAATGTTATCATTATATTCAAGAATTTTTTTTGGGGGGGGGGGGGTGCCAGTTCAAGTTTTGAAATCGTCCACCGATGATTTGAGCAAAAGGGGCAAAAGTTTCTCTGTATACAGTATACGTATGTATGTATGTAATAAGATAAAAAGTTCTTGATTAGATGAGTGGCATGAACACGTTATGAGTGTGCGATGAAAAAGTGTTCAAATAAATTTGAGTAAGTACTTCGTTACCTCAATTTTGTTTACTTGTTACTAGATGACCAAAATAAACAACATATGAAAAATTCCGAACCGTTAGGACAAATATGTATATTGCGATTCTAACCGAACTGCGAGGAATTCTTTTTTATTACAGATGTATTTGATACTAGATTACATATAAGTAAAATCTATGTTATGCAAAAAGTTGAACGTTGAATACTTCTAAGCTTTCAAACATGTCGATATCTTGGATAAAGTCTCTATGATAAACCAGAATGTCCGAAGCTTGTATCAGCTTGATGCCGCCTAAATATAAAAGTGATATTGAAAATAACTTTAGACACCTTTATTTGAAAGGGTATTCCGTTCCCGGCTTAATTACTTAATCTTTTCTTTAGCTCAGTAATTTTGAAAAACCGTGATTATTTGAAATTAGTATTCAACCCCCTCTTTTTTTCAATATATTCGGGTTACACTGTAAGAGGTTTTTCGTAGCAGAGATGACATAGGACCTCATGGCAGCACACGTGCGTCTTTAGATCGGGAGATCATAGGTCAAAGTATGCATATTGTGTTTATATTTCCCAACTGATTCGAAACACAAAGGACCTAGAGTCTGATTAGTTTTCAAACCGAGGCAAGTTACTGAAAACGAGTTGATTTTCAAAGGTTTCACCAGTCTCATTTAAATCAGTATTCATTATTAAGGTCTAATTTGCCAGTACAACTTGTCATCTGGCCGAATACTGTCAGGCGTGTTCCATACCTATTGTAAGACCGTTCTTAACACGCTGATTTTACCCATGGATTATTCCGTTACCTTGATCAACATATTCGGATATCAACTGGTGTTACCGATTGACAGGGGGTGCGTACTCCTCCTAAAAACCTTATCCCACCCATGGAATACCCAGGGGTCCATGTTTGTCCAAATCTGTATTTTGTGTTCCTCATAGGGGTTATGAGATTGATGTACATTACTTTAAGCTTTTCATGAAACCCTTATGATTTCGTATATATCAAATATTTGTGAGCAGGACGTTCTGCAAAAATGCAACAGCACAACAACATAATAAAGGTACACTGCACGTATAATCGTGTAAATGAATATTTACATATAACATAATTCATACTTGTTTACATATGTCTAATTTCCATCCCATTCACAGAAATGACAACAAATCATAACATCCTTGTAAACCACACCCCATTTGTCATTCCTTGCGAACATTATTCACTATTGTATCTTGTGAAGCAAGTATCTTTCAAAAATGATTTAGAATTTGGCAATAGGAAAAGGGTATAACAAAATCAAACTTGGAATCATTTCTGATTTCGGAAAAACATTTTTTTTCTATTGGTGAACCTTTCCGTTACCGGAACCGGAAACTTGTCCTTCCTCAAAGGATAACAAAGAAGTTTATGCCATTTGCGTTTTCCTTTTTCTAGATCAGTTAATTGTTCAATAACAACTGCTTTTACAAAAAGTAAATCTTTATGAAAGAAGTGAAAAAATGTCAAGTCTGAGATCAATGTCAGAAAGTACAGTGGAACCAAAATATATTGAAACAGAAGGGAAATGAATTTTTCTTTCAAATAAACAGGATTTTCAAAATAACTAGGTTAAAAATGTAATAAAGTAAATTAGCGTGGAAAATAAAATCATTTCAAATCAAACGAGATTTTAAAATAATCATTTTTTAATATAAATAGGTTCAATTTTTTTATTATCATTTATTTCTGAATTTTTATTTACGCAAGAGCGAAAAGTGGAAAAAATATTTTAATCAAAATTCTCACCTATCACATACTTAAATCTTGTCATATATTCATAATATCTCTAAACGCATACTGTTTAATTATTCCGATTCGCCAAAGTAACGTTTCGCGAAATTTTCAGAAATGTTGATCCAAAGCGGCGTATAACATTGACCTTTCGTCTTGGCACAAAAGCATAAAACATCAACGCAGCTTCATGTAAGAATGTCAAATTACATTTTTTATCTCTGTTCTAACTTAAAATATAGAGAATATTCAATTTTAAACAAATTATTGCGGTTGCTATGACTACGTTGAATTTACTGAAAACGTCGCCGATTGTAAAAATGTTACACAGAGCCTGAAGTTACAAAGATGTCTTTATTTTTAGTTCCGAAATCTAATTACTACCAAGAGTTAAGCTATAAGTCTGAAACTATACTCGTCAAAGTTAATTCTTTTCGGATTTTATTTGGTGATAAATTTTCCCTTTTTACGAAATACTATGATTTCGTAATTGCAAGTTAATATGTCTAACGCTGCTAAATTTAACTTATGCGTAAGACAACCTGGAACTACTGCTCTGGCCTACATCAAAGACACATAATTATTCGGGAAGGAAAAGTATTTCTGAAATACATTAACGTGGCAGGGGGGGTTCCGTAACCGAATGATAGAGCATTGCTCCTTAGACCACTCAGTCTCTCACCTGTAGTCAGCTCTAATTCGAGCCCCGCTGGAGCCTAAGTTGATTTAAAAAAAAAACGTTTTCTAGTTTACTTGGCCGGCAGGCCTTCGGTCTCTCCCTGGTAAATAAGTAACCGGGCTCTCTCCGTCGTCAATGACAAACTGGTCATCACCATATGACTGAAAGATGATTTAGTGTGACGTCAGACAAAACAAAACAAACAAACAATAACATTTTGTGCTTGTTTGAAAAACTCTATTTCGGTGAATCTATTCAATTGACTTGTGTCCAAACGGCGATCAGGTTACAATAAATCTATGTATCATTATCACGTGTCATAACTGTCACTTAATCAATCAGCTGATTAATTAGAACGTCGTTTATCGAAGTGCTGTGATACATACACCGCGGTGAAAGAATAGAATTACCAGATTTTATTGCCGTCCACGAGACCAGGTGATTGTTATTCGTTTTATTGCAGGAGACACATTTTGCAAAGGTAACGATCGCTCTTAAGGTTATACAATGTTAATCTACTTTAGTGAGAATAAAGACTTGGTGATAAAACATTTATCACACGAAGCCTATGTTTTTCTACTTACGTGACGTCATCAAACAAATTTTCGATGATAATTGCGTACGAGAATACCGTTTTATGACGTCATTTTCACGTACATTTCTTGTCTTGTATTATAACTTAACAGCTTTTATAACGGCAATTTGTATTTAATATATTCTCGGTATGGGGAATCCAAGATAAGCTCCTGCTAATTTGGTCTTACGAAGAGTACGATCGAACTTCGCCATTAATCCGAACGATTCGCTTTCAAGATGAAATTTTCTAGGATCGTAATTTTGAAAATATATTTGCCATGGAAAAACGTAAGGTTTTATTTTTTTTTTACAAACAATCTTTTGATAAAAATCAAGCGCTCAAAAGATTAGGATGAATTATTCAACCAAGAATAAATTTTATCGCAAAAAGTTTGGTCATGCTCCTTTTTAGAAGATCAAATGAA
>JACSZP010003912.1:0-15625 GCA_016161895.1 Pinna nobilis | reverse complement strand
CCCCCCCCCCCCCCCCCCCCCCCCCGACACCGCCCCCAACGCGACTTAAAGAAAAGGAACGTGTCGTTGGCGGATCTATGATTTTCATTTCAAGTGGGAGGGAGGGGTTGAATACCTTGAGTTATTTTTTCGCTAAGGGTGTTTTCAAAATGCCACCCCCCCCCCACACACACACACAAAGGAGGAGTAAGTTGTGTTTATTTTTAAATTTATTTGTTTTCCTTTTTAATACTACTTGTTTACACGTTAATACTTGAAGTGAACGTATACATGTGGAGGCCGAATAGATCCAGGGATGTTGGCATGTGTATCACTGTTAGATCCAAACAATTTGCAGACATAAAGTTTGGCGAGCGAATGAATTTTTTTAATTTTTGATACAATTTAAAGTAAAAAGTAGCGAGCGAGCCGAGCCGAAAATGTTTTTTAGATATCAAATAAATTAACTTTTTTAAAGATATAAAATAAGTTGATTAACGAAATCGGCGAGGAAGCGAGCAGGAAAATTATGGTCAGTTTTATGTTCGATTTGTCTAACTTGCTATTTTATTTGTGATATGATTTAAAGTATAAAGAAATGACTGACGAGCGGAGCGGAGTGAACCGATTTTTTTTAGATATCAAATAAACTTATTATTTTAAAGATATAAAATACATTAATTGTAGGTTGACTAACGAATTCGGCGAGCGAAGCGAGCCGGGAAATTATTGGAAGTTTTAACTTAAATTTTTCTTAATTGCTACTATATTTTTTATCGATACACACACTCCGGCTCTATCTCTCATATAATCCATTTTCAATTTTTTTGGTCTAGCCAAAGGGGGGATGGGGTTGTTGCAACCCCTATCCACCTGGCTGGATCTGCCAGTGCTTTATGTTCCTCTGATCTAATTAGCCTTTCATTATTTGTAATCTTTGAATACCGCTTGACTTGATTCAAACCATGAAACTTCGAGTATTTTGTGACGAAGAGGATTGATTTGTTCTAATTAGATACAGCATCAGGATTCAATTAACAGTTGAATATTCACCGTTCCATTCCCTTCTTTTAAAAATAACAAACAAGAATAGGAAGTTTAAACTCGGTATGGAATTTTGGGTGAAGTGAAATAATAGCACAGCCTTATTTAATCATACAAGTTTCAAACTATTCACACTTACGTCTCACTCAGATTCCCCCTGTTCCCTTGTTGTTGTTTTTCCCAAATCAAAAGGGGGGGGGGGTGGTTGCAACCCCTATTCCACCTGGCTAGATCCGTTAGCGCGTGTTGATATAGATACAAGTACTATGATTTTTTTAACAACAGTTTGTTATCAAAAGGTGTGACAACTCATCAGCTCACCGGGGCTACGCGATCCCACCCCTGTACTGTATTTCCCATAGACGTTTAATGCAATCATTTTTTGAAAGATATAGTTTATTCACCTAAAGCACATGCTTATAGGTATCATGATAACAATATATATATTTATATATGTCAGTTACATGTAGGTGTTTGTAAAAAATAACATTTCGAAGATTAATCGAAAAACTCATTTCTGTTTTGAAGAAAAATGTCTATCAATCTCTGTTCAAATATTTTAAGAAAAAGTGTTTCATTTTCAACATGTTGGGAGGCCCATACTTCACCGAAACCAGTAGTAAGTAATATATTCTTAACTTTATGAAGCTAAGTTAAAACTGAAGGTACATTTGACGACAGACAAAAATCTAACATAACCTTATACAGTGCATTTAAAATACAATTTTCTGTTTTTAAAAGTTTCAGACAATATTGTACAATTCTGACTTTTCTGTGTATCATCAGTGACACTCTGTCAGTCTCAGAGTAAACAATCATGTTAGTGGTTGATTTTTTAACATTCAGAATGGATTTACAAAACTTTAAGTGTAAATTTTCAATACTTTGCGCTGGGTGAAAACCCCAGACTTCAGATGCATAGTTAACTACAGCGCCAACATATGTATCAAACAATGAAAGTTTAGTTTCAACATTCAAATTCATTTCCCTCATTGATGAATATAAAGCAAAGAGACATTTACTACCTTGTGCAGCCAAGGTATTTTGGGATTTCAAAAATTCCCCCGTGTAACTTAAGTTAAGACCAAGATATCTAAATTATTTACGACTTCGATTTCGGTGTCGTATAGGCCTAACCATTTTTTCATTTGTCTCAAGTTACCCAACTTTTCTAAATACAGCTACTTTTGTTTTGTCAACATTCACAGTTAATTTCCATTCATTACAATGTACCTTGTATAAGTTATAAAGTTATACCGAATTGAAATTTGAATAATCTTTTATTGTACATTTGACTCTGAGACGAAGCACGGTATATCAATAACGCAGATATATGCAATTGAATATTTAAAAAGTGATACTTCCTTTGAAAATATTCTGGACCCGCCCATGTAACTGGTATATTAAGAGACTCCCAATCTTACTTGACTTGACATGTGACAATGACCACACACACACACACGTAGATATATATACGTAGGCGGATCTAGACAAATTTCAAAGGAGGGGTCGGATTTTTTCCCTTAAATTCCGTCACTTTTTTTTTTAAAAAAATGGCTCAATTGCGTATTAGTTATTGATAGGCCCCTATACTGTGCCTAGACCGTCTAGAGATACTCAGTGGCAGTCCAGGGGCGGGGACATAGTTCCGGGGAGCTGATGAGTTGCCATACCTTTTAATAACATATTTTTGTGCTAAATCACTGGTATTTTAAGTCAACATGTAGGGCTATCTTTTTTAAGTTCCGATGGGGGTCCAGGGGGCGTAGCCCCCGGAAGCTGGCGAGTTTTTATTCATTTTAACAACAAAATTTGGGCCTGAAGTAACTAAGTGCAACTTGAGTAAAACCTTAAATTGTGACGGTTAATATACCTGTGTGATCATGAAACATACCACTTCAATTTTTTATTTTAAGTATGGAAATTTAGATTCGTTTTTGTTTTGGGGAGGGTGCATTAAAATACAAAAATACCCACAAAATTTTATGGATATTGCTTCAAAATGTTGTAAATACACACACTGAAATGCATTAAACACTAAATTTACTTGCACATGTTTACTTATTCATACGTTGAGCTGAGTACTGAGTTTGAGCTGTGGGTTCAAATCCACTCGGCGGAGAAGGCTGGTTAGAACAGTCCTTCAGATGAGCCAGTAAAACTGTCCGTGTCATAGTAGATATCGGCACGATAAAGAATCTTTGGTGCCCAATGACCATAAGTGCTGAGCATAGGCACAATTTGTAACTTTCCACCGTCACAAGGTGACGTCTCCATTATAAGTGATGAAAGATATATTACGTGTGACGTCAAGCAACCAGTGAACAACAAAACGGCAAATAGTAATACATATATATGGAGGTTTATTGGGGTTCAGCGACCAAAACTTGAATAAAAATGTGTGTATCAAGCAAGCGAAATAGGTGGGCCTCCAAATAAAAGAGTAATACATATAATTCTAAAACTCGACCAAAAAAGTTCAATTTACTTTTACTTGGATTAACTTTACCATGTTTCAAGACTGAAAGACAATCTACAGAAAACCTAAACATCACTTATAAATTGAGGATGTCGCCATTCCACAGAATAAAGTATCTGAACTACATGTATATTTGAAATCAACCTCCTCTGGATTATTTCATGAAAAATTGTAATAAAATCTTGATGACAAAATTATTTTTTTAAAGAGTCGAAACCATAGTAAGACTACACCCCATGTACCTCAAATCAGTCTATGAATGTCTGTAATTCTTGAATACAGCGTGAAACAAAATCCGAATAAGAATGATTTTTTCGGGTATTTTGTGACAAAAAGGATGGGATTTGTTCTAATACACAACTTGAGGATTCACTCAATTGTTTAACAATCACCGACCCCCCTTTTTTCTCTAACACGATCAAAGCGGAAGAAGAAGGCAAAAAACGACCAATGAAGACCGGCGCTGTCGAAACTGTAATAAAATCTAGGTGAAGTAAAAATATACCAAAGCCTCATTCATTCATGAACACGAATTCATCCCATTCACAATCAAATCTCCCTCTCTCTAAAAATTCTCCAAATTTCTGATCGCCAAAGGGGGCTCGGGACACCCCCGATCCCCTCTAGATCCGCCCATGTATATATAATTAGTCTTTTATATAGTCTTTTAGTTAGTGTGAACTACAGTACATGGATTACATATCACATATGATAAAACCGTATCCACTGTCTTAAATGACATTAGGCCTACATCTTATCATCATGAAATGCATTTGTAACATGTATATAGGCTAACCATCACAGATGATGCAATTAACTGATCAATGCATCTTGTAAATTATGGCTAGTGTATAAAAGTAGATCTACTCAAGAAAATAATAGCTAGGCATTGCCAGACATATAATCAGAGACGTATACATGTAGTACAATCTGTATCATATATCTCTGGTATTGCTCAAAATTAGTCTAGATTCTAGATCTAAATCGCCAATGTTTTGCAAAAAAAGGAAACAAAACGAATAGGGTTCTATCCCGAAAAGTGTATGTCGACTACAATTATTTACATCGCTTGAAATATCGGATAATTTACAGGGAATTGAAAAAATACAAATGTATGATCCCCTTTTCCTGCACCTATGCCCTCCCCCCCCCCTCCCTATTCAAAGAAAATAAAACCTCATTGTGGCTCTTGCACACGTAGTTTGGTTTGCATCACATGACTTTTGTTGTCATGGACATAACCTTTATACCAAAACACTGGCCTTAGCACTTCTCGCACCTTGGCACTACAACAAAATATAGTTCACTTATTTATTTTGCTTATTCTACGCGTGTATTGATGGAATATGAAGGAACTGTATATTACTTATATGGGGCCTGCATTAAGAGGGAAATTCACTTATCAAAGGTGTATCTTACATCAGAATTGGTGAATTTTCGGCTGAGCGGAAGGACATATGATACGCAAGAGTACACAATCATTATGGCGACTGATTTGGGAATTCATTATGGCCGAAGAAAATGACACATTTAACACTATTAACAATGAAGCCGCACTAATAAACACAGTGTAAGACGTATATTATAACGCAGAAAGACGAAAGGTTGTGTACAATACCCACTGGTATTTCAGAAAATAAGTTTTTGTATCTGAAATCTGAGCAGTGCCACCGTTACGTGAAAGGTGAACGAAAGTCGTTTTCGACTTGGCTTCATAGGGCGGTTGACAATATTTTCGTATTTCGCATATTATACCATGTTGCTAACCTGTCGTTAAAAGATCTGCAGACTATTTGATTTGTCATCTATCTGTGTCCGTGTATTTCGTTGTCGTGCGAGTGTATGTACCCAGGGGCATCGTCAGTTAAAGAGCTTCTGTTGTTTGATCTAGAATCATTAGGCTGTGTTCTGAGCCAAAATTTGATGGTTTATATGTATGCATTAACAGTTCATGCATAGTACACAATGGAAAAATATGAAAAAATTAGCAAAATTGGAGAGGGTTCGTATGGAGTGGTGTTCAAATGTCGAAACAGAGAAACTCAGACTCTTGTGGCTATCAAAAAATTTGTTGAATCTGAAGAAGACCCCCTTATCAAAAAGATAGCAATGAGGGAAATAAGGATGTTGAAGGTTTGTATACTTATATTCATTTTCATTCAGTTACCGGTACACTCATGCACATTTTATTGATGAGAAACATGGTAATTTTCTAGTGTCCTGTAGGCCCTACTATACTCATTGAATTTAAAGCATGTATTTGTGGGTTTAAAATCGAGTGGCATGCTGTTGTCGGCCCATACCAGCATATGTTCTGCTGTTTAGAAGATCTATTACAAACTAATACAACAATAATAAACAAAAAGTTCAAAGATCAAGGGTGATGTCTTGCTTATATCACTTATAATATTGATAGATTTTTCACTTGGGCCAATGCATATGTATGACTGATTTTAAGGTGACAAGTTCTGTACCAAATCAGTACCTTTACTTGTCATCTCATGTGTCACATAGACATACCTGCCAACCTCCGAAACCTTCAGTGAGGGAGATCTCCCCGTCAGCTTTTATGTGAACAACTTTTTTAGTCTTAATAATTTGACCTTTTTTCTATTATTTGTCACTAAAGAGTATGATGGATCAATAGCTATCCTCCATTTGCCTTTGGATCTCCTTCCCATTTTTCTGTAACTAAAGTCAGTCAATCATATTCCAGATGACCCATTTTACATTTTTTCTAATCGTCTTTCAACTGTTTTTTCACCACTACTGAGTGCAAGAGATAAATGTATCATATTACACTCCCCCCCGCAAGAGCAGACAGAAATACAGGATATTTGTTGAACTTCATCATTCGCACAAAACGGTAGGGTTGGCAGGTCTATAAGGATAAATAGGATCTATTACCACATTGCACAGGGACAGAGAAATTTCACCTGAGTGTCAAAGACTTACAATCCATGGCAAGGCTTGCTGAGTTATGGATGTGGCAAATATTTGACATGAGGAGGAGAGATATTCCTATTCCTGTACAAAGTGGTAATTGATTATTTTTCTCTCACCCCAAAAGAAAGTATTCTAAAAATCTTAATGAGATCTATATTCACAGTGTTCTCTCCAGAAATTCTGGATAGCACTATGGTACTTAAGTGTGTGGTGGTTGAACATGCATGTAAATTGCAACACATAGTACACGTAGTTTACAGTATGCGTTGACTATGGAGATGCATTATCAGTAGTATTTATATGTAAATGATTTCCAGTAAGAAAAAAAAATTAAAGTAGATTCCTAGAAAAAAACACTGTACATGTAAGATACGTTTGTATACAGATTACCAATGTATTAGGATTTGTTATACTAAGTAATCTGTAAGCTGCATAAAACAAAACTTCATTACAAGTAGATTTTAGAGATCTGACCATTTTATACTTATTTTTTATGATTGATATTTTAGTTTTTACATTTCTTTGAAATCTTTTTCAGCAATTGAAACATCAAAATTTGGTAAATTTGATAGAAGTGTTCAGGCGGAAAAAGCGTCTTCATCTAGTATTTGAGTTTGTGGATCACACGATGCTAAATGAGCTTGACCGCTACCCAAGAGGGTAAGTTAATTCTTTCATATGAAAAAGTACATGATATATGAGGAGAAATAAAAGACAGAATAGCTTTATACTATAGTTACTGGTATACATGTCAGAAATGATACTCAAGTTATTCTTTTGAACCTTATTGTCTGACAGTTACAGGGTTTCCTCTGGATTTTGAATTTATCGGCCAATTTTTGGCCAAATCCAAAATTTATTGGCCAAATTTCAAGTTCATTGGCCAAACGTTCTTGCGGAATAAAAAGTAAGAACGCAACCATATATCACTTAGTATTTATTAAGGACTGAATATTACCATTTACTTATCACATGTACGGTACTAATTGAAGTTCCTTGTATGGAAACCTATCCAAACGTTTTTGCTTTGTTTTTCATATTCTAAAAAAGATCAGATAAAGTTGAAATATTTATTATTTTTCCATTGTATACAGAAATTGTGCAAAACTGCAGGTCCCTTGTCTTCTCTTGTATTATGGAAACTTGTTGAATTTGATAGTAGAGTACATTAAAGTTTGTCTTTTTCACAAGACATCTACTGTCATGAACAGAAGTCGTCATTTTTAATTACGGTACACGTTTCACACTACTGATATCAGTATTTCTTTTTATGAGGTGGCATCCAATTCATATTGAACCATATGTACATGTATGTAGCAGCAGCTGTAGCCTACAACGAAAACAAAAAGCAAAAATTAGAATATGTGAAATCAAAATAGTCACGTGAAATGCTAGTGTTTATTTCCTACAAATGAAAATAAATGTTCAATTTCCCAATAATTTTCATTTAAAAGCAAAATCTACTGTGACTTTAGTAAATCATATTTTTTGGTAAATGGGTTTTTTCTTGACTCCATTTTTCTTTTTAATATAGCCACAAATAAACCAAGGATTATTAAAAATGACCTTTTAATTTTAAGTGTTATTAGTAACAGCAATAAACACACTACTTGGACAATTAACTGTCTGCATTGTCATCATAAAAGCCGAGTTTCACACGTGCTCTGGAGGCCATGTTTACTTCAGGTAAGGTAGAGTCATTCTAAAACGTTGAACCGATCTCGGACGCGGAATTTCGGAAAATCGTAACCTTTCGCCAATTTTTTCGCCAAATGATAAATTTATTCGCCAAATTTGAAAAAAAATTCGCAAAATGCGAATTTGGCGAACGCCAGCGGAAACCCTGAGTTATTTTCTAATCTTACTTAAATACATTTGGTACAACCTGATAGTGACTACTACCACTGAACATGTATCTATATATGTAGTAAAAATCTGCACCATCAGTCAGTATTGTATACTACAATACATTGTACATACATACATGTATCACCTGAGAGTAATTCCATATCTTTAACAGATAATTTTTGACAGGATCTCCAGATATAATTAAACTGTTTCTGATGCTTATCTGGTACTTCTACAGCCATGCAGCATCTTTTGCCTCTTTAATTGTTGCACCAGTAATAACCAATTTTACAGGTCTCTTTTTATTATCATTTCAGTGTGCCAGATGCATTTTTGAAGAAAGTCATATACCAAACATTGGTAGCAGTTAATTTTTGTCATCAACATAATGTAAGTATTGTGGCCAAGTGGTTAGGGTGTTCGACTCTAGGTCAGCGGTTGGACGTCCCTGTCTTTCGGATGAGACAGTAAAAACTGAGGTCCCGTGTCACAGTAAGTGTTGGCACATTAAAAAACCCTCCCTGCTCTAAGGCCAGCAGTGCCGAGCATAGGCAACATTTGTTGCCCTTCACCGGCACATGTTGACGTCTCCATATTGTGAAAAATTCTTGTGCGGGACCTTAAACAACAATAATGTACGTGTAAGTATTGTGATGCATACTTGTAAGTCCCATGAGATGCATATATGTATATGTATATTACATTGCCATTCTTGAAAGAAAGATCTAGTTTTTTAAATCAAATTTGTTTTGTTTTTAAGATTTCTAAAATTTTCTCGAAAGATCTGCAAATATTCAGCAGTGTTTTACCTTTGTTTTATTTGAACAGGCTTGAAAATGAATTGAATGGCCAAGAAGTGGGGTCTTGGGGAGGTTCTCTCCTCTAAAAAATGTTTGAAACTTAGATTTGAACCGGCCAGATAATCACCTGAAACGTTCACTTTGGCCAGCGGCCGGTTCTTAGGGAAAAACATTACTTTTCGGCTGGATGTCATTTTTAGGATACATTTGATTGGAATTAGGTAAATATTGTTGGCAGTAGTTTTGGAATACAGCTGCCTGAAATAGCATGTAGGGTGTGTGTATCTTACAAAATGCGACACTTTAAGAGATCTTATTTATAAGTAAGTAACACTCGGATACACAAATTATGTGTACTTGTAGCCTACTCGCCCAGTTCCCTGTGTGCTGAATTCTAGAAATGCATTATTTGATAAGTATTTTAGGAATAGCTTAGGACCTTTCAATCTCCCCAATAGATTGCTTAACTTGTACATTGTCAAATGTCTTTTCTTATTGCTTTCAAACTCTATGTTATAAATACCTTTCATGTACATTGATTGTTGTAAAAGATACCTATACACTTCCACTAATTTGCCATAATTTAATTGTATACCTGTGCAAGATAATAGCAGAAACTTTTACTAATTGGTATAAATAAGGGATTTACAAATTGAAGGTCATGTTAATGTCAAAATGTCCATACTTGTTATGTTTTGTCCTTGTATTTCATCCTACATAAAACTAAAAAGACATCGGCCATGTCAACGTAGTTAAAATCATAAATTCCTATTTGCATGATACATGCTTGTGTGTGCATCTCCAACCTGTTGCAAAAGTATTCCTTGTGTACAGCGTGCTAGAGGTTTAGGTCAGTCTTTTGACACTTAGTATACATGTATCTTCAATCTGCTGGATTCATGGCTAAATAACGGTGAAAATTGTTGGGCAATTTTTTAGTTTTTAAACCACAATATCTAGGTAATGTGTACATTTTTTTTTAGTTAAACAGCTGTACAATTTAATTTAATGATGACCTAAATGTGACTTTTAATTTTCTACTTCTGTGAGAATGAAAAATTAATCCAAATACAGTACCTTCAAGAGTAATACACTCTTTAGCTCTACAGACTTGTACCACACAAGTTCATTATTATTTTTCTTAGCCATCCTTTTTCGTCATTGTTCATGGCTCTAGTGGCAGTGTTCTCCCTAGAAATTTTGGATGCTATCCAAGGCAAATAACACAACCATAATACAGTCACAGCAGATCTGTCTGTCTGTACATTTGCTACATCTCTCTAAATCCTGTCAAGAGTTACCTACCCTTGCCTTTCTTTGTTTTTCTATAACCTGTTATGCATTTACTATTAGTAATAAATTAGTAATTTCAATTTACAAATTGAAAAAAGAGAAAAAAAAAACCCATAATTTTGGGATGTATTTACATTTTTATACATATTTTTATGCCCCCCGAGATCGAAGATTGGGGGCATACTGTTTTTGGTCTGTCTGTTTGTCTGCACACATGGTTTCCATCAGGTAACTCAAAAACTTTCATCAGATTTGAACAAAATTTAGTGTATTGCTTTATATCAACAAGATCCCGTAGGAGTTCGATAATGACCGAAATCCGTCAATATTCGCCAGAGTTATGGGACTTTAAAATCGTAAAAATAGGTCATTTTTCCATTTCCGTCAAATAACTTGAGATTTTTTCATTAGATTTGAACAAAATTTAGTGTAATGCTTTATATCAACAAGATCTGGGATGAGTTCGATAATGAACGAAATTTGTTAATATTCGCCAGAGTTACAGGACTTTTCCATTTCCATCAAATAGCTTGAGATATTTTTATTTGATTTGAACCAAATTTAGTGTATTGCTTTATATTAATAAGATCTTGTTGTTTGTTTTTTTTGCAGTGCATACACAGAGATGTGAAACCAGAAAATATTCTAATAACACGACAGGGAACAGTGAAGCTCTGTGACTTTGGCTTTGCCAGGGTTTTAAGTAAGTCAAATGGTGCATCAGTATTTCTCACTGCGTTAGTTAGGCCCAGTGAAATTCGTTCTCTAATTCTCATGCCATTTTTCCCTTAAAACAATGAGAGTTGACAGCTTTGTATCTTTTTATTGATGTAAAAACAAAATGAGAGAGGAATTTCTTTGCACAAACAGTCATCAAACTGAATCTTTATCCATGACTTATCCGGAAATGTTCATCCCCCTAGTTCTACTCATACAGGTGTGTAAGTCAGTGAATGTTGATTCATCGAAGAACCCTTCGATAATTTCCAAGGTAGGATGTTTTTTTCCCTTAGTCTTATGAAGACGGACTCAACACTCACTATTTTTTTTCCATTTCCTTGTGTTTATGAGTCACTTTCAATCAAACGTTTGCATATTTGGGTTGTCACTGTCAACATTTTTTACCTGTTTTACTGACGTGGCATATTGAGAGCCGTGGCTAATTTACAAACCAGGCATGGTACAGTATTTCCCAATTCAATTTTATTGAGTTTTCTATATATTGTGAGAGCTGTCAAAGAGATGCTTGTGGGCCTGAGAACAATAATTCTATTTTCATGTGCCCTTATTTGGCAACTTCTGTTCATAATGACTTTTGTGTCCAATGTCCCATGTATTCAGGGATGAAAGATTTAAAAAAATATCTGATACTTTATATTGAAATGCAAATCAAAGAAGAGTTTTTTTCTTCTTCTTTTTTTTTTTACTCCTCATGACGCACTGACCAGACAACTCATAATCATAATCTTTGGACAGATGGACTTTCTTTCGGACAGATGGATTTCAGCAGTCCATCTGTCTGAATGTCCAGTGGGCCAAAAGAGTTTTCCTCAGCTCTAAGTGTCTTAAAAAATCTTCTTCTCCAGAACCATTTGACCAAAAATCAATAAACTTATGTGGAAGCATCCTGATAGAGTGTAGATTCAAGTTTGTTAAAATGGTAGCCCCCGGGATCAAGATGAGGCCACAATAGGGGTCCAAAATTTAATAGATGAGAGGTTTGTCTTTGTCCATACCTTTCAATATTGACACATTGTAAATCCACAATTTCTGCATCTCTGTGAAATGTTCAGGTGAGCGATGTGGCCCAATGGGCCTCTTGTTTTAAGTTCCTATATTTTAATCTACTAAAACTTAATTAGATTTTGCATTTTGTATGTTTGCAAGTTTAAATTTCTCACCCTAGATTTCTCTGAATGAGGAAAATGAGCGTTATTGGCTGATTTTTGTATTTCTTAGCTGGACCAGGTGATGAATATACAGATTACGTTGCAACACGATGGTATAGAGCACCAGAACTACTAGTTGGTGACGTATGTTATGGTCCCCCAGTGGATGTCTGGGCCATAGGCTGTGTATTTGCAGAGTTGCTGACGGGTCAAGCTTTATGGCCTGGCAAATCAGATGTGGATCAACTATATTTGATAAAGAAAACATTAGGTACACATTACTGTCTTTTTTTTCAACTTTTCTGTTTGTATACTGAAATTGATGTCAGGTTAAGTGTAGAATTTTTTTTATCAAGTTTAGGAATATGTGTTGTTTATTAGTAGGGTAGGGATAGTCATTGTTTAATATTTGAGTAAGTCTAGTGATGCACTTTTTTGTAGGAAACAAAGGGGAGAAATCACTAAGTTAGTTCCTCACTTTCAACCGGTACATAAGGAGTTAGTCCCACTAACAGATGTAGTTATGATAAATGTCTTCTTTAGTACTTTTAGGTTAAGATTTCATAAGTACAGTCAAGTGTCGATTATCCAGACTGTGGGAGACAAACAAGAATACTGAAAAAACGGTCGTCTGGTTAATTGATTCTTGTTGTAGGCATACATGTACTGTAGTCAGGACATGGTTCAACACTCCAGTAGAATGTATTACAGTTGTATTCTTCATTGTCAGATTTGAACATAACAAAATGTTAACTACTTCTATTTTATTAATCATTATTTCATTAGTTTGAGGTTTGGGGTATACTGGATTCACCATGTCTTGTCCGTCTGTCTGTCCATGTATTCCGCACCATAGCTCAAGTACCCATGGGTCTACAAAGTTGATACTTCAAACATTGGTTAGCCATGACTCAAGGAAGATCCCTATTGATTTTGGGGTCAGAAGGTCAAGGGTCAAGGTCACAAGACTCTGTTCCTTGAAAATGGTTTCTGCACATAACTCAAGTACCTGTGGGTCTACAATGTTGGTACTTCACACATGGGTTGCCTATGACTCAAGGAGGATCCCTATTGTAGGGGGGGGGGTATAAGTCTTGTTAGGACAATTCTTGCTTTTTATATAAATACTTAGATCATCCAATGTAAAAACATGTCTGGAAAAAATGGGGGACATAGCATTTGTTTGTACGAGTGAACAATCTGGATAAGCGGCATCCAGATAATTGGTGCCTGACTGTAATTATTTACTTAAGTATGTGATTATAGCTTGTAATGGATGTTTTCTATGGTTTCAGGTGATTTGATACCACGCCATCATGATGTCTTTTCAAATAATTTATTCTTCAAAGGAATGCAAATCCCAGAACCAGAAAGACTAGTTAGTATCTCCTATCAGATTTCTGTAGCTTTTCTATCCTGTAAATAAATGGTTTTTTTCAAGAGCAATAAAATATTCTTGGAAATATTTTTAACTTTATGATGTCAAACAAGATTTTTTGTGTATAATTCATGCCCTTATTCAACACATTCTCAATTTTAATAAATTTCTACTCAGCAAAATTTAACATCCTCTGTTTATAGCTTATGTTAATTTGATTTTAAAAATGTATTATTTTCGTGCCATGGTTTTCTAATAATTATGTGTAGGCTAACTTTTACTGAAAAGCAAAACTTGTTTTATCTAAAATATTACAACCTTGAAGTTTTAAGATACAAGATTTGAATACCAAAATAAAATTTGTACTCTGTTTTTTTTTTTTGTGTACTGAAATGGTTGTTTCACTTCTTAAAGACCAATCTTATGGCAAGGGTATACAGTAATTACTTGCTTCCCATAAGTGAAAATGGTATATTGAGTCAAATATGTACAAATAAACTTAAAATATGGGATAGATAAAGTTATTATTTTGCTACATATTGATATAATTTAATTCATATCCCATCTATGCTGCTAGAGGAATTGACAATTCTGTTTTTCAAGTTTTTTATTACCAGTGGATGATTCATTTACCAATAGTAAAATGAAAACCTTTGAAATAGGAAATTCCATAATTAGACATATCTGAAAAATATTTTCTTATAAATTTGTTTCAGGAACCTCTGGAGGAGAAGTTCAAAAATATATCTGATCAAGCTTTGAACTTCATGCAGGTAATTAATATTTTCTCCTTGATTTTTTTCCATGGATATTTTTCTTATATTCTTCAATTTAACCCTTTCATTACTATAGCGCCCAAAAACGCTTGCTAAATAATGCTACCACTGGTCACTGTAGCGCCCCTAAATGCTTGTTCAGTTTACTAGTCCTGAATAACTGTAGTTCTCAAAATCGCTTGATATTTAGCATCCATTTACTGTGGGGAATGCACTGAATTCCCCTGTTACTGTGTCTGAATAAAATCTTGAACTATACGAGACTTAAGCATGACATCCTTTTAAAGTAATGGAGCATTCTTTGCAACCAGTTTGAATGTTTTTGAGGGCAAAATGACGGAGTTAAAGATGTCTGGCGCAAAAC
Source organism: Pinna nobilis (assembly GCA_016161895.1). NCBI lineage: Eukaryota > Metazoa > Mollusca > Bivalvia > Pterioida > Pinnidae > Pinna > Pinna nobilis. Next base: position 829 of record JACSZP010003912.1, on the reverse strand, counting down.
AACAGGTGGTGATCTTTAAGCGATGGTGGCGCCGTATGTCGGCATCATTTCTCATGGTATACAACAAATTTTAGACTACTATTCACATGATGAACAGGAATCTAAAGGATTTGAAAAATGATTGTGTTTTAAAAAACGATGTTCACGTTGATTTGGATATTTCTAAGTCAGAGAGTCAGACAGATAGCAAATAATAGGACAGCGATGTTATCTATGGATTTATGATGCCGACAGGCCCAGTGTGTTTAATGATAAAGCTGTTTTTCACAGTTTTCTCGGTGGAAATGGACAAAATTAATTCATCTGCAGACCGTTTTTTTCTTTCATTAAAGTATGTCTGTTATATCACACAAAATTAAAAAGAAATGAAATTACAGTCGAGCCACATTAATCCGGACATATGCGTTCCCAGGCAAATCGTCCGGATTATTGAAGCGTCCGGATTACTGAATCATATTTTTCAAATGCCGAAATTTTATACATCACCCTGTTTCAAACAGGCCTAAATAAAACACTTTTTACAATACATGTACAAAAATTAACATTTACTAATGATTAGAAAGCAACAATATTATTTGTGATTAATCTATGGAATTAGATAGCAAAGCTACTTTAAACTTTCTAAAAACTACAAAGTTTAAAATTGCAGGAAAGTTTGAAAAAAAAACCTCAAATGCCAGACATGGCTCTCTGATATTAGTTTTTGAGTAAGTCAGGCCAGGTAGTATTTTATTTGTGTTTTTCCTCTCTTACTTTATCAAGCCAGACATGTAGATAATGACCTATAGACATATACCTATAATATGATAAATCATCAAAAGTTGGATAA
>JACSZP010003909.1:0-12257 GCA_016161895.1 Pinna nobilis | reverse complement strand
AAACTGAATGCATTTGTGACTTTTCAGCTAATGTCTTTAATGTTTTTGCTGGTATTACTCAGGTGAGCGTTATAGGCCCATTGGGCCTCTTGTTTTTTATCTTTTCAGATTTCTTCTGAGGGAGATTCAGAGGAGGAGAAAGAGGATGCTAAATCAGATTCACAAGAACGTTTGTTTTCCCACATTTTATCATACTTGAATTCATCTTGCAGCCGACCAAGAATAAACTATCTAATTTTGACCTTACAAGATTCCATGACTGAAGAGTTTGACCCAGTCGCCATGTTACTTCATCTTGCAAATCAACATGACCAAAGTAGACTCTTGAGAATAATTAATGACGTCAAATCAGGACAAAGTCTCAGCCGAGAAGACACAAACAATGACTCTGCAGAGTAAATTTTTTTTTTCAGAATCTGTTTATACGAATAAAATTTGAAAGATTTTTACAATGATATATTTCTCTGTTGTTAGCTACAATATGGATGCCATGTTTGACATATCACCGACCACCGGGTAGATAAAATCAAGTCAAAAGTAGGTCCAACTAGAGGTGGAGCTTGTTTGCACAATTATGAACCAACTCAAAACGTGTTAAGAGCGCTTTATTCAAAAACATATGATTGTGATCATAAAGATACTCTTGTGAGGTCCGAGGTCCTGTATTGCAGTATGTGTCTGCACATTTTAAAAATCCCTCCCTGATGACCATAAGTGCCGAGCAGAGGCAAATTTTGTTGCCTTTCACCAGCACACACTGAAGTCTCCAAATATTCATTTTTTAATTTGCAGGATATATCCAACTGACTGGATACAGTATTTCTTAATATCCCATAAATTTCAAAGTCACTAAAATGTCTTTATTTGAGTATACTACACTAGAGTGGGTCTATAAAGAATCGGCTTAAAGCGTATTCAGTGCTATAACGAAGAGGAATAAAATCCCAGAAAAGAATGACTATTTATCCAAATATGCAGTAAATTCTGATGCTTAAAACGAAGAATGCCCATAACGAAGTCAAAAGTCAATCCCCATTGACTCCACTTTATATATATATGTATCTTTCATTGCTGTCTTTGTCAATAACTTCTCTCATGTCTATTGTTCTTGTAATTTTGACTTTACTTTGTCAATTACATGTACACATTGCCTTCATGCTGGTTGAGAGTTAAAATACATGTGAGACTTGTATAGAATTGTTAGGTGGTTATCAAAACAAACCACTGAAAATGTGTTATAGATATAGATAGGTTTCAATAGCATCAATTTTCTTGGAGTTATTTCCCTTTGTCAGCCATATTGGGGGTCCATGGAGAATATTCTATGCATAAAGCAAACACATTACAGATACTATTTCTGCTTACTGGGGTTATTCCTTGAGTATTTACTATGCTGCTACAATTAATTGAACCCCCTCCCTTACATAAATACTTGCATTGGGTCGAAAACAAGACAAACTTCGTCATACAAATCCTTCAAATTTGGCATAATAATGAATAAAAAAAACTCCAATCTGACCCCTAACATGGCTGACAAAGGGAAATAACTCTAAAAAAATTTATGCTAATGCAACATATCTATTGAAATAAGCTAGTAATGTTCTCAAATCCTTCTTTTGGCAGGATTCATAAACTAGATTCAACAGTCATTATAGGACATGATGTTATACATGTATACATATGGCATGCCAAAATCACCTTAATGAGTTTATCCTAGTTTTTTCTCAGTTAATCCTGGTTTTTCTCCAGTTAATCCTAGATTTTCTCAGTTACATGTAATCCTAGTTTTTCTCCAGTTAATGTGGGTTACGAGTTAAACCTACCTTTTCTCCAGTTAATCTAAGTTTTTCTCGTAACCCACATTAACTGGAGAAAAACTAGGATTATCTGAGAAAAATTTCTCAGATAAACCCGGTTTTTCTCCAGTTAATGCAAATTAATATATATTTTATTTGTTGAACTATGTTGTGTTGAGGTTTATGGGGTTATGAACCTAAATTGGATAGCAAAAAATTCTATGAACTGCAAAGCAATCTACTAGTGGTAGGCTACTGCTCATCGTGGTTTGGTTACTATGGTAACTGAACAGTTCATGGAAAAATAAACCAGATTTTTGTTACTAATTTCATTGAGTCTGATTACAGTAGAAATGAAAATATTTGCAATTTAATTTGATTAACCTGTATAGCGGACGTGCATATACAATGTATATGTACAACAAATTGTTTGCGATGCAAAAGGTTATTGACTATCATCTGTATGAATTCGAAACTCAGTTATTCCCATAAATAGTCAAAAGAATGTTCTATCTTGTTGTTGATATTTTGCTGTTCTTTATGGTACCATTCGAAAATTTTCCACTTAAATACTATAAACACAGATAGCTTCAGGGGAAAAGAGGCATACAAGTTATTTTTCAATAAAGAAACGCGCAACCCATTATATCTGACCGTTTCAACCCGCCATTGACTAACCATGTTGTGGAGATTACCGAAATATTCAGTTTCCAGTTTACACTGTTAAACCGTCGATGAAATCGAGATGGTGTGCTATATCTTGCAAATTGATGAATGGAGGGGGTTGCAATCGAGTAATTAAGATTTATTTCCCTCTGCAATTAGCGATATTGCTGTTCTGTGAGTTGACGACTTATTACACAGGCGGATCTAGACAATTTTCAAAGGAAGGGTCGGATTTTTCCCTTAAATTCCGTCACTTTTTTCAAGGCTCAATTGCGTACAAGTTATTGATATACAGGCCCAGTCCAGGGGTGGGGACATAGCCTCTGGGAGCTGATGAGTTGTTATACCTTTAATATATGATGATAATATATGATGAGTTGTTATAAAGTAACATACATGTACTTTTATGTTAAATCACTGGTATTTAAGTCAATATATATTTTTTATAAGTTCCGATGGGGGTGCAGGGGGCGTAGCCCCCGGAAGCTCGCGAGTTTTTATTCATTTTAACAACAAAATTTGGGTACTGAGTTGAGTACTGAGTTTGAGCTCGAGATGTTTTGATGACTGGGACAGAGTGTAAAGCCGACCCGACACCCAGAAAGTTGTGGCTCCGTGGTCTGCGTTTTCGCCTTCAGATCGAGAGGTTGTGGGTTCGAATCCACTCGGCGGAGAATGCTGGTTAGAACAGTCCTTCAGATGAGCCAGTTAAACTGTCTCGTAGTAGGTATCGGCACGATAAAGAAACCTTGGTGCACAATGGCCGTAAGTGCTGAGCATAGGCAAATGAACAACAAAACGGCAAATATATATATATATATATGGATGGTTTATTGGGGTTCAGCGGCCAAAAGTTGAATAAAAATGTGTGTATCAAGCAAGTGAAATAGGTGGGCCTCCAAATAAAACAGTATTACAGATCATTTCAAAAAGTTTAATTTACCTTTATTTGGATTAGCTTTATCATGTTTCATGACTGAAAGACAATCTACAGACAACCCAAACATCACTTTTAAATTGAGGATGTCGCCATTACACAGAAAAAAAAGTATCTGAATTATATTTTAAATCGAACTCCTCTGGAATATTTCATGAAAAATTGAAATAAACACATGACGACAAAAATAATTTTGTTAAAGAATCGAAACCACAGTAAAACTGCACCTCCGTGTACCTAAAATCAGTCTATGAATGTCTGTAAATCTTGAATACAGCGTGAAACAAAATCCGAATAATGATTGATTTTTTTAGTATTTGTGACAAAGAGGATGGGATTTGTTCCATTCAACTTCACTGAGGATTCTCACAATAGTTTAACATTCACCGACCCCCCCCCCCCTTTTTTTTCTCTATTACGATCAAAGCGGAAGAAGGCAAAAAAGACCAATTAAGACGCTGACAAAACTATAATAAAATCTAGGTAAAGTAAAAATATACCAAAGCCTCATTCATTCATGAATACGAATTCATCCCATTCACAATCTCTCTCTCTCTCTCTCTCTCTCTCTCTCTCTCTCTCTCTCATCGCCAAAGGGGGGGGGGGGTCGGGACCCCCGACCCCCTCTCGATCCTCCCATTTATTATCTTGCTCGCTAAACGATCTTCACTGAAGTGTTTGGTATAAATGGCACTTGCATAAGGTTCAACCTGATGCGCCGCGAGCAATTTGATCCACAAATTTGTGGTTCTGAACTATGTACGAAGTGGCAGTGATGTTTAACCTTGCCTTTCAACCATTCTTCTGATGTCATAATAACATTTTACATGACCCCGATTAAGAAGGACTTTTTATTAGTTGGACTCTTGTGTGACACACCTTTCATGCATTAAATTACAACCCTTGTACTTTTTTATGGGAAACTGAAATATAACAAACGTAACCTAACCTAAATCGGAAACATTACGGAATAAGTGGAACAATTACTCATGAAGTTTTTTTCTAATTGTGATGCAAAACCTTTATACCGGCTGAACTCCACACTGTGTCATTATTATTTCATATCCGAAAATTAAGCATTAAAATCACAACATAGGCAATTTCGTGTCACAGATTGCAACGGGGATATATCCCTCACCTAATTCCTTTGAGTTTGACTGCGGATTCACGGCGGCTGTTACCTGTCGATAGGGGGAGGGGCGCATTGTGGCCTAGTGGTTAGCTTGTTTGACTTCTGATTGTGAGGTCAATGGTTCGAGCCCAAAACACGTCGCGGTTGGCTTTCCCTGTTTTTCGGATGAGAGTAAAAACCGAATGCCCGTGTCACTGTAGGTGATGGCACTTTAAAGAACCCTCCCTGCTCTACGGCCAGCAGTGCCGAGCATAGACATAATTTGTCGCCCTTCACCGGCATAGGATGACGTCTCCATATAAACGAAAAATTCTTCAGTGGGACGTTAAATAATAATACAACCAACCAACCTGTCGATTGAGGATTTTTATCCGATATAGCACCTGCTCCCATATCTGAATATTCTGAGTCGGTGTTTGTCCCGTGTTTACTGGATTGGTCTATAACTTTATGTACAAATGATTGCTCGGTGCCTTTCACTTCATCTAACTTCTTATTCAAAATGAAAATTTGATATGATAATTACGAGGAAGCCCGCTTTGATGATTCATAGTGCATTACGATGATCAAGGAAATCGTGAATTCTGCCAGTGAGAAAGAATTTGTCTTACAGCAGTGACACAAACATATAATTATCGGTCCGATCATTCTAAGGAAGAATTTCATTTTTATTACCACCTGAATGTAAAAATAACAATATGACAGAAGTTGTCAAACGAAATTCAAATCATAAAATTTTTGTCAGTCAAAATTGTCGTTTGAACAATTTTCCAGACTTTTAGTCAAGAATTCTAGATTCATTTTTGTTTACAAAAAAAAAAAAATAAACTTAACTAGGCCATTTTTGATTTTGATCAGAACTCCCTGGTATGTAGCAGCACGGCGATTTTCAGTAAATATCAAACGACATATTGACTAGAAGTACCAAAATGGCAAAAAGAGCTTAACCCCAAACTTTGGTGAATATGTCGATGGCATCTATCTAGGAGAACTTGAAATAAAATACATCATAAAACTGCCTGGTCTGTTTTATACCTTGACCTACATTAAGCGATTGATGGCGAGGAGCCAAATATTTTGCTATTGCGAGCTTTCCGTTTTTATGTAGCAACATTCCAGCTGCGCTTTCATATGGAGTATACATTTCTCAGTTGATAAAATATTCAAGGGCACGTGTTTCACTGTTAAGAGTTACTTGTCAGAGAAATGATGCTAGAAAAAAAGCTACTGAGTCGAGGATACCTTATGATTTTATTGCAATCCCCCCCTTTTTAACACAGCGAGTTTAGTCTCAATACTATGTACTTTGCGTTCCTAAGTAGCAATATCCCGTCCTCTCTTGCCTATGGCGTCTTCATTTTTATTACTTATACGTTATGGCAGGCATGTTCTTTTTATGAATATTTTATTCGGAGAACTAGACGACTGGCCAATAAACTACTCACACAGGAACACGTTGTTGAAATATTGAGAACGTTACTACGGAAGTTTTATGTTCGAGAGGATGAACTTCTTAAAAATGCGAGGTCCCCCTTTCTAGGATGCTGAATGGTATTCTTGAGTATGACCATATTATAGTTACTACATTTAGCTAGTTAGAACAAGAGCATAAAACTTTTTCGACCAAAATCGACATTTTACCGAACTCGTAGGTTTCCGTAGAATATTTACGACGGGTTCGGCATGCCAACAGGGGACAATGACTCCTTCCGGACACCTGGTCCGTCCCGTTAGGGATTTGCACGTGTTAACCACGTTGAGACAGTCATTATCCTGGACTTGTCATATTTTAGGATTTCGGCATTTGAGCATCCTTTGTTACTTTAATTTTACTTGGTTCAAGTCATACTATCACGAACTGCTTGACTGTTACTGAATATCAAAATTTGTCCGTTGTCTGTCTTTGTCGTTGCTGTCGTTGTAAACTTTTCACATTTTCATCTTCTTATCCAGAACCACTGGGCCAGTTTCAACCAAACTTGGCACATAGCATGTTTTGGTGAAGGTGATACAAGTTTGTCCAATGAAAGGACCAGGCCTTTATCAAAGGGGAGATAATTGAGAAACATTAAGAAATGGGTGGATGTCTTAAAAAATCTTCTTCTCAAGAACCACAGGACTAATTATCACTAAACTTATCTGAATGCATTCTGATGGGGTGTAAATTCAAGTTTGTTCAAATGGTAGCCACCGGGGTCAAGATGGGGCCACAATAGGGTTCCAAAGTTTTACATAGGTTTATATAAGGAAATATCTTTAAAAATCTTCTCAAGAACAGAAATTGTTCATTTCACCAAATCAATATGGTAGTATCAATATAAAGTGCAGATTCAGGTTTGTTTAAATGATGACTGCCGGGGTCAAGATGGGGCCACAACATGGGTCCAAAGTTTAACATAGGGTACGTTGTAATGGAACATGTCTTTAAAAATCCTGTCCACAAGAACAGCAGGTCTACAATTTATCAAATAAATAAGAAAACATCATTTTATAGTGGAGATTCAAGTTGGTTCAAATGATAGCCGCCGGGGTCAAGATGGGGCCAAAACATGGGTCCAAAGTTTAACATAGGGTTGTAATGGAACATGTCTTTAAAAATCCTGTCCACAAGAAGAGCAGGTCTACAATTTATCAAATAAATAAGAAAACATCATTTTATAGTGGAGATTCAAGTTTGTTCAAATGATAGCCGCCGGGGTCAAGATGGGGCCACAACAGGGGTCCAAAGTTTAATATAGGTTTTATACAGGAAAACATCTTTAAAAATCATCTCAAAACTATTAATGTACAATGTAATATGTAATATTAATATGGTAGCATCATTACATATATTGTAGTGTAGATTCATGTCTCTTCAATTGCCAACGGGTTAAGGAAGGGCCACAATAGGGCTCCAAAGTTGAACATAGGTTTATATTAGGAAGTATCTTTCAAAATCTTCTTCTTAAGAAAAGTTAATGCAAAGTTTTGGTATTCGAAGATGGCAGTTTAATCTTTGTTCATACCTTTCTGTAGTGACATATTGTCAATCCCAAATTTATGCTACTTTGTGAAACAAAATGCTCGGGTGAGCGATGTGGCCCATGTGTCTCTTGTTAACATTTGTGATAATACGGTTTTTAATGGAGTTGGTATAAATAATTGCTGGTAGCATTGCCTCTTTGTTGGGGGGTGTTGTCTGTTTAGTGATTTTAAGTACTCTTTGTATCTTAAATTTTTCTTCTATCCAACATTAGAAAATGAAAAATCGACCGAGGCTTATATTTTTGTCTCGTGCTTTTTCTTGAGCTTTTGAATTTTGCTCATTGGCCATTCTAGTGGAACAAGCCTAGAACGAACACATTTCATAAATTTCTTTCAAAGGAGGAGTTTACGACACTAATTAAAGTTTAATATGCACTTGGTTTTATGCCGTATTTATACGGTCCAAGGATGTAGTTCTCGTATTATTTACTGTGCATCATTCCCTAAATTACGTCGAAATGTTGACGTCTGAAAATTTTGACATTCACGATGTCATGACTTTGTTTATGTGCCTTCTGTTCATGATTTTAGTTACCGTGTTATTGGTAAGCAACACGGAAACAATCTATAGGTTTCCTCCGGGCCCCCGTGGTCTCCCAATATTTGGAAATGTACTGACTGAGAACCTGCAGGATATTGATACTTACAGAGATTTTAGGAGGCAATATGGGGATTATTACACGTTGAAATTCGGGACTAAACCAATTGTTGTCGTAAATGGATATGAAAACTTAAAGAAAATTCTCATAACAAGACAGGAGACATTCTCAGACAGACCTTCTACATTCAAAGAGACAGCGAATCATGCAGGTAAGGTGATTTAAAACACAGATGTAAACTACTGCCATTATCCTCAATGTTATTACATGCACGACAAGAAACAATAGCTAGTACTAAATTGAGAGTCAGATCTAGAGAGGGGTCTACCGGTGATGCAAAGGTGTGTGTGTGTGTTCAAGTTATACCAAAAAGTAATGTAAAACTCTATTTCACATACTTGAAAAGGAATAATAATAATAATAATAATAATAATAATAATAATTATTATTATTATTATTATTATTATTATTATAATAAGAATGATGATAATAATAATAATGATGATAATAAATAATAATATTTACATTTTAGTGATATTTTGCAGCATTTCCTTTAAAATTCTTGGATATCGTCAAATTATTTGTTCAGACTAACTTTGATTTGAGTCACTCAAAGACATCTTGCTACAGAATTAAATCTTGCACACAATTATTTTATGAGAATGAACATTTTTGAATGATTAAAATTATTATACAAAAGTCTATAATACACATACATATGAATTACTGAATTTATTTTTTTTACTACAAAATTAAATCTAGCTCAAAACCTGATACACAAATATCATCCAAGAATGAACAATAAATAAATTAGACCGAAAATGTTACAGAAGAAAAATCTTAATGTCCGAGAAATGGTCATTAATAAACTGTTAGGGCTGTCGAAATATTTCTGTTTCTAGAGGCGATCATGCGAATTTCTGGCTTAATTTGTTTTTTCATATATTACTTTTATTCTCAGTTTGCTGATGTTTAACCCCTTCCCAATTAGAATTATACACGATGTAACATATCTGTTACCGCATAAGCCCATAACTCTTAGTAATTTACTTTAGTACTATTACACTTTGAGACATAATTGATAATATTGCCAGCGACATATGGCTCTGATAATGCATGAGGGTTTTCAACACCGACTGACAAGGTCATGGGTATGAATGACTTGTGCTATTATGTAACATTTCATTGAAAAGCGAAACTGATTCGCAGCAACCGTTTGATTTATGTTACAAGCTCTGTTCCAATTTCATCTCCAATCATTAAGTACAAGATATCATATATGTTTATTACTATGCTAGTTAATAATTCTCTCTCTCTCTCTCTCTCTCTCTCTCTCTCTCTCTCTCTCTCTCTCTCTCAGTTTACGTTATCTACATACTTAACTGTTATCTAAACCAGATTATTGTTTCTCACTAATCAAGGGATCGTGTATTTCTGTAAATCTTACTGTATCTCAGGAGACGGATTTAAATAAGTTTACTTATCTTGTTTCCGAATCCTACATTGTTAATGTTATTTGAAAGAACTTTATGTATCTTATAGCCTATATTGAGTCAATAAAATATGGTTTAAACTAATTTCTGGCTACAGTCCTTTGATAAAGTTATATATTTGTTTATATATAACAAATATAAAACGTGGGTGAAAGTAAAATCTTTGGAAAGAAATTTAGGATGTAGGACTAAAGACTTTAGTTTATCAATGTTTTACTTTCAATGATTTGAAATGGAATTGGGCAAACGTTTAATTCATTATATATTTTGTTTAGCCCTCTCTCCACAGTTGCGTTTCATATTACATGTACATGCCATAGAGGGAGTAATTATAAATAACAATGACGAGAGAGAGAGAGAGAGAGAGAGCACAGAGATAAAGATATAAATTTAAGATATATACATAGATAAATGAGAGACGGAGAGTCTGAAGACTTTATAGTAGCATAAAGATAAATACATGTATATAAATTCAAAATACATGTATATACATTGATGAGAGAAATCTGTATGTAATGTATGCAACGAATTATGGGTTCTCTAGCGGAGATTATATGATAATACTGACGTAATAGTACTTTACGAAACAAATGATTAAATTATAATAAAGATATTTTTAGTATATAATACCAGACATGATTTAAGTTCTTTTTTCCACATAAGTCTTATATTTTAATTCTAAGTAGTATGACGGGCAAATTTATCTTACAAACTTAACACCTTCGGCTACAAGATGTTAAGCAGTCCTGGAGCTTCGAGATAGAGATTCTTCTATGATACAGTTTGGACATCACTTAAAAGTAACTGAAAACTTCTGTACTTGCCTACTTGTAAATTAATTGGCTGGTCCTTTTTCGGTACGGCGACTTTCCTGTCTCATTTGTAATAATAACTATACATCTTTCAATGACAAAGATTATCTTCTGACTGTTGATATAATAATCAGATAAATTGGCAAATCTTCAACGTTTGTGACCTTGACCTTGGAGTTTTTCCTACTTTAAAGTTTTGTCCTGGACCATATCTTGAGAAATATAAGGAGGATTTACTTCAAAATTACAATGCTGTCGCTCGGGAGCATCTGTGTTTCATAAACACATCTTGTTTCAACTTGCTTCATCTAAAATTCGCTTAGACATCGCTGTATATTTACGTTGTCATTACTAATAAAGAAACCTTCAATATTTCAATAATCTTCCCAAACAGGTTTGTTTTCAAGTTCTGGCAAAACATGCAGCGACCTTAGAACCTGTGTATTACGACCGCTTGTATTCTACAGCAAGTATGTCATGGAGAGGGATGTGGAAGAGGAGCGCCGTTTGTTTCTGAACATAGTAGAGGAACACCAAGGGGAACCATTTGACACACACCGTCTCCTTAAGATACACATAACAAATATCACCTGTCGTGTCGTCTTTGGGAGCTACTACCACTACGATGATCCAGAATTCCAGAAATTGATTAAAGATTTATTTGATGGATTTGATTCGGCAAGAATAATTTTCTTGATGAACTTTTATCCAAAGTTGCAGTATATTTTCAATAATCCATTTAACACGCAAACTGTGTTTAGATGTTTTGCCGACTTGTTGGAAATCGTCAGACATAAAGTTACAGAGCATAAAGCAACTTTTGACGAATACAATCCTAGAGATATGATTGACGAAATTTTGAATACACAGAATCGGTCAGATAAAAACGCAAACTTATCAGGTAGGTTGACCTGGCATCTCCAGATTTTTATAACCTGTGACAAAACGTCAGGACACATTAATTTACCTTTATCTGTTCGTCCGAATTTAAACACAAACCTTGTCAGGGTTCTCAATAAGAGCCGCCACCCGGCGATTTCTCGCCGTCTACTTCACTAAAAATCGCCGGCTTCTTCCCTCAATCTGAAGATTTTTTAACCAATATTTCAGCCCCGTCTTGGGTAAACAAATACATGTTTTTATTAATGATTAAAGACTGTGAATACAAAACACATGTAAATTTAAACGTAAACAGCTGTCGGCGAACGAGCAAATTATAGTTTTTCTTCGTGTTATCTATCAATCTTTCCGTGATCGTGTGAAGTTTTTCATCTCGCCCGTCCTAGTTAAAAGGGAATAGTCGAGAAACCTTCCGAAGGTTGATAAAACCCGAGGTTCGGTGATTGTAAACGTTGAAATCGTCAACGGTACGGAAAATATGAAGCGACAAAAAAAAAACGGACAACAGTTTGGAGGCTGAGTTTATGGGACGATTTTTTAAGAAGTAAAAAGGTGGGAATCAACCAAAAATGATATAAAAGAATGAGTAAAGTTGTGTTCTTTCAAATACTGTATTTAGATATATATCTTTCATTCATTTTTCTTTTACAAAGGGCATTAAGTGTGTTTACATAAAATACTTCAATCTCTTTGAATTGCTCTCGTCTTGATGTACAATCATAAAACAATGTCAAAAACAAACGTGAAGTCAGGCCCAATGGGGCTATTAATTCATATGAGGTAAATTCTTCAATTGAAAGTGTTAAAGTGCTAAACTGTGTTCCAAAAGCAATTTTTACAAAATAAAAAAGGTATTAAAACTTTTTTTTCTGCCTAAATCATCTCTTTTGTTATTGTA
>JACSZP010003902.1:1661-17107 GCA_016161895.1 Pinna nobilis | reverse complement strand
GGGACCTACATAATATGGAAGCCCTCTCCCTTATACCCATATATTATAAGTGAAATCTGCTTTCAGAACTTCTGAACAAGACGGACGGACAGAATGATTCCCATATACCCCTAAAACTTTACTTGCAGGGAAATGGGACTGGGGTTATAACTTATCTGTTTTTGAGCATTAGAGTGCATAAGCGACACAAGAGTTAAGACTTAGTTTCTCACCTTGCCCCCAGCAGCATGGTATTCATCTTCGTTGTAATCTAACAACTTGGCCAGACCAAAGTCAGTGATTTTGATCTGCCCTGGACTCTGGACGAGGACATTCCTAGCAGCCAAATCCCGATGTACGATACCTCTCTCCTCTAGGTAGGCCATACCCTGAAAACAACACAGAAGATCCATTGTAAGACTATTTAGACTGTCATTGTCAATTGAACGCTTGATTGTGTGGGTTAACCTGGTGGACAGATTTTAACATTTTCCTGATGGAGCATATCAAATCCATGTCATTATCAATCAAATGCTTGCGTGTCAACCTTGCAACCATTTTTCTGACCCAGCTTATCAAGACACGTGACTAATTTTCTTACCAGACATGGTACCGCATTTCCAGATTTTATTTTATTAAATTCTTCATAAAATCGGTAATGCAGGGGCTTTCAAAGAGATGCATGCGGGCCTTAGAACCATAATTCTAATTTTATTTAGCCTTATTCCCCCCCTTTTTTGGCTTAAGCCATACTTGATAATATTTCAGTCACGTGGTGGTCGCAAGTTTTTATTAGCAGAGCAGAGAGACCCCAGATACATTTGTATCCAGCCAATTAATGCTATAATTTTCTCATTGAGGATCTATAAAAACACATCACTGTAAATATACAAATCTTCACACACTGAAAGTGCAGGTAATTATTGAGTCAAGACCACTTCACCTGGGAGCCATTACCCTTTTCCTTCCTGATAAACTTTCGGAGTGTCCAGGAAGCACATGACATTCCCAATATGCCCAGTAAAGTACATTCAACTCCACATATAAAGAGATCGCATGTAACGAGGCACCGGTTGTTAAGAGGATATTTCTATTCCCTGTGCACTTCCCATGCATAACTTTGTGAATGCGAATGAAGATCAGCTATAACGAGGCAAATATCTTCCTCCCCTCAACCTCGTTATATGTGGAGTTGACTGTATCTCTGAGTGTGTTATCCTAGAGTTCACACATAGACATCATGTATTTACATACTGGGATATGGCCATACGCGAGTTCAAACAAATAGGTTGAACAGCGGGTATATTTTGCAAGTTTACTGTTATTTTACGCATCCATTTGTACTTCTTGTCAACAGGGGATCTATTAGGTATGCATCTGAGACAAAATATCACATAAAATCGGCATGTAAATTTTTTCTCCGATGACTGCTCATACTGCGTTAAGTTGATTGGAGAGAAAGTTGGAAAGAGAATCTGCAGAGTTACCCACCTTGGCTATCTGAGTGCACCAGTTCAATAACACTTTGGAGCCAATGTTATCCTTGTGTTTGCGAACATAATCCAGAAGACAGCCCAAGGGCATGAGTTGGGTGATGAGCATCATCTGGGCCGTCATACACACTGCCAGGATACGGATACAGCAGGCATGTTCTACAGAGGCCATGACCCGTGCCTCTTCCAGCAGCTCCTTGTTTTGGTTTGGAGACGTCCCCTCCTGTAACACCTTGATTGCCACTGGAATTTTCACGTTTTCATTCTGAGGGATCCAAAAGCCCTGTATAATAAGAAATGATAATATACAATATGATGACAATTTGAACTTTTCTTAAATAATTTTGTAATCATTTATTTACCAAAAGCATATCATTACTGTATATTGGGAAAATTTCACCCCCCCATTTTATTATCGCCCCCGTTTTATTTTCGCCCTTTTTGTCCTCATTGTCAGTGGGCAAATTCAAAATTGGGCGAATTCACGTCAAATTTATTGAAAAGAATTATGACAAGACTGAGCTAACTCAAAATGGTGTGAAACTGTAATCAAGTACGTTAGGGCGAAAATAAGATAAGGCGAAAATAACCCTGTATACAGAAAACATGTAGGTGTGGCTGTTGAGAAGTGACGGTTCTTTTACAAGCTGATACCTACTGTGACTCGGGGCCACGGTCTAAACCATGGGACAAGAAATCAATTGAGTCCACAGTCCCGATTTGAACCCATGACCTCATAATCAGTCGGTGAACACACTGACCGTAGTGCCACAAGGTCTCTTCAATCGCATAAACTCATTCAAAAGCTCTCTCACTGACTTTACAAATAAAAAAGTTCAACGCGGGTGGGTTTGACTTTATATGCATATACATAAATGTGTATGCATTTATTTACATAAATTAACATAAATATTTTTTTATATAACCCCATGCAGATGCATTACTACCATACCATGAATATTATTGGTGGCTCAAAAAATCAGGCAGCAAATTATGCCGTGATTCTATTTCACATTTTTCAATATACTACATAAACCAGCACATTTGATTTAGAGAGATGTGAAAAAAAAAATGGCAGACCTTGTACACTGTTCCAAAAGCTCCAGAACCGATGATGCCGCCACGCCTAAGCTCCGATTCTTTGATCAGTCGTAACAAAGCCATGTCTGGCTTGGCATTTGTTGGAGTGACTGGTTCCTAGAAAGCAAAAAAATTATAATGAATATTTTGTCACTCCCCTTGTATGTACATTTATTGTCAATCCATGTATATCCGACAGTCATAACAATTTTTTTTTCATTTCCAAAGCCGTGCTCACTGTCACAACCGTTTTTGTCATTCTTTCTGTTAATCTCATTCACTGCCACACTTTACTTTTTGGTTAAACCTAAAATTAATTCTCTGGCTCTCGAGCCATTTTTTCCTAAAAACAAATGTGTGCAGGAGGCTTTTTATTTATCTTTTTATTGATGAAAAAACATGCGGGGGCCAAATCCCCCCCCCCTCCCCCCCATTTTAATGCTCTATAAATCATCAGGGAATTCCGTTCCTCCCAGTTCTAATTAATTCATTCTTAAACTATCGTACAATTCAGTGAATATACATCCAACACAGAAGCCTTAGATAATTTTCCAAGGAAGGATGGTTTTTGCCTCTAGACAGCCGCTACACATGCCAGGTTTTTTGTTTCCTCCTGTATGTGAGTCATCGTCAATCAAATGCTTGCGTATTTAGGTCTCTCTCGTCAAAAGTTTTAAACATTTTACTGACTAGGGAAATGTGCGAATAATATACGTACCAAACATGGACCGACACGGTACCGCAATTCCAAATTTTATCTTATTTAATTCTTAATAAAATCGGCAATGCGGGGGCTTTCAAGAGATGTGCACGGGCCCGGATACCATAATTCAAATTTTATTTTGCCTAACACTAACTGTCACATCTACTTTTATCATTCCCCNNNNACTTAACTTTTGTTATTCCCTAACAGCAGTACTTACCTCATCATCAAAACCTGTCATTTTAGCAGTCAAGATGGCTGTTTTTTCCTGAGATTTGGCCCTCTGTCGCCAATAGTAAGCAAAAATTACTAAAAAGGCACCCAACAACAGTATTCCGCCCACTGTAGACAGAGAAATGATCAAAATCTTCTTCTTCTCTTGTCTGAAATAAGAAAACAAAAACATATGAATTGTATTGTATTGTTTTGTATCGTATCGTATCATATTGTATAGAGCACTGTTTAATTTATCAGTTCACAAAAGTCAATGCTATAGTGTATACACCTATATGTATAGTCCAGCTTCACAGATACCAACAATTAAACAACACCAGTTATTAAACAATGTCACCCCCTTCCCCCATATTCAGAGCTGATGAGCAATAATTTTTCATAACACAATCTTACGTGATGGACACCAATACTCACTCTTCGTCTTTCTTCAGTAACGCCTGAACCTCCGGATGACTCTCGTCGGCACAAACTATTATGCTGTCGTCGTCCGTCATCCAGTCCTTCACTTTGTACTTCATTGACTCCGGACACTCCTTAGTGCAGTTGAACTTCTGACACTGTACCGACCCCGTGCAGTTGCCGAAAATCGGTACTCTTTCATTGTCCTCAGTCAACTCTTCAAGGTAAACCTTGAAATTTTTGCAGGCCTTACAGTCCGCGATGGTGGGGCCATAGCAGCCATCACGGCACTCGGCGTTACATGGATGACAGGTCCGGGTGTCTTGGTCCAGATAGTTGAAGCTGACGCAGGTCTCTCTACAGTAATCGTCATGTTTGACATACCTGCACTTTTTGCACTCAGCCTTTCCTGCAGCATAGCACCCATCACACATGGCATCACACATAGAACACACCTGAAATTAGAATGAATGGTAGATAGAGTGAATGGTAGGTAAAGAGTGAATGGTAGAGGCAGAGTGAATGATAGGTACATAGTGAGTGGAAGGCACAGAGTGAATGGTAGATAAAAAGTGAATGGTAGATACAGAGTGAATGATAGATACAAAAAGAATTGTAGATACAGAGTGAATGGTAGATACAGAATGAATGATAGACACAAAGTGAATTGTAGATACAAGTGAATGGTAGATACAGAGTGAATGATAGATACAAAGTGAATTGTAGATACAGAGTGAATGGTAGATACAAAGTGAATTGTAGATACAGAGTGAATGGTAGATACAGAGTGAATTGTAGATACAGAGTGAATGGTAGATACAAAGTGAATTGTAGATACAGAATGAATGGTAGATACAAAGTGAATGGTAGATACAGAGTGAATGGTAGATATAGAGTGAATGGTAGATACAGAGTGAATGGTAGATACAAAGTGAATGGTAGATACAGAGTGAATGATAGATACAAAGTGAATTGTAGATTCAAAGTGAATGGTAGAAACAGAGTGAATGATAGATTCAAAGTGAATTGTAGATACAGAGTGAATGGTAGATATAGAGTGAATGGTAGATACAGAGTACATGGTAGATACAAAGTGAATTGTAGATACAGAGTGAATGATAGATACAAAGTGAATTGTAGATACAGAGTGAATGGTAGATACAAAGTGAATTGTAGATACAGAGTGAATGGTAGATACAGAGTGAATGATAGATATAGAGTGAATGGTAGATACAGAGTGAATGGTAGATACAAAGTGAATGGTAGATACAGAGTGAATTATAGATACAAAGTGAATTGTAGATACAGAGTGAATGATAGATACAAAGTGAATTGTAGATACAGAGTGAATGGTAGATATAGAGTGAATGGTAGATACAGAGTACATGGTAGATACAAAGTGAATTGTAGATACAGAGTGAATTGTAGATACAGAGTGAATGGTAGATACAAAGTGAATTGTAGATACAGAGTGAATGGTAGATACAGAGTGAATGGTAGATATAGAGTACATGGTAGGTACAGAGTGATCAGTTGTGACAGTGAACAGATACCAAGTGAACAGTAGGTACAAAGTGAATGGTAGATACAGAGTGAATGGTAGATATAGAGTGAATGGTAGATACAGAGTGAATGGTAGATACAAAGTAAATTGAAGGCACAAAGTGAATGGTAGATACAGAGTGAATGGTAGATACAAAGTAAATGGAAGGCACAAAGTGAATGGTAGATACAAAGTGAATTGTAGATACAGAGTGAATGGTAGATACAGAGTGAATGGTAGATATAGAGTACATGGTAGGTACAGAGTGATCAGTTGTGACAGTGAATAGATACCAAGTGAACAGTAGGTACAAAGTGAATGGTAGATACAAAGTGAATGGTAGATACAGAGTAATGGTAGATACAGAGTGAATGGTAGATACAAAGTAAATGGAAGGCACAAAGTGAATGGTAGATACAGAGTGAATGGAAGACAAAAAGTGAATGGTAGATACAGAGTGAATGGTAGATACAGAGAAACTGGAAGGCACAAAGTGAATGGTAGATACAGAGTGAATGGAAGGCACAAAGTGAATGGTAGATACAAAGTGAATGGAAGGCACAAAGTGAATGGTAGATACAGAGTGAATGATAGGAATCAAGTTGATGGCAGATACAGAGTGAATGGTAGGAATCGAGTTGATGGTAGATACAGAGTGCACTGAATATACAAATAATCAGTAGGTATGGGTACAAACCTGCCTGCCTTTTAGGGGACTGATGTCGTCCGAGGACTTGGAGGTTCTGAAGTGGGTGACGGGACATTCCTCTGTGTCGGGGGCCATACATTCTGTGTACTTATTCCCCATTATATCAATCATCTCTATACCAAGTTCACAGGTGTTGCATCCGCCAAGTTGAACTCTGTTTAGTGGCCCTGTGCATCTGTAATAGATTACAGGAATATTACTATAAATTCTGTTTTATGAACAAGAATATTTTAATGAGTAAGTGTTAAGAGTTAAGTGAGTACTGTCCTGGTGGGACCAATAACATCCTCCAACTCCCCGAACCCAACCCCACCCCCTGTCCTAAACACAGAGAGAGAGAAAATTTTTCTCAACAGAATATTTCAGAGCTTCTTGATCAAATAACCACTGTATACAGGGATATTTTGGCCCCCATTTTGTTTTCGTCCCTTTCGCCCTAATTGCCAGTGGGTGAATTTAAAACTGGTCGATTTCAAAACAGCACATTGAATGAAAAGAATTATGACCAGACTGGGCGAAATTCAAAACGAGGCGAAACTGTTTGAATGTTCAATAGGGCAAAAATAACACCCCTTCTTTAATGAGAATACACCTTCTGTGTGACACTGGACCTCAGTTTTTACTGACTCATTAGAAAGAAAGGGAACGGCAAACTGTAGCACGACTTGGATTCAAACCCTTGACCTCGTGATCAGAAGGCAAACACACTAACCACTAGGCCACGGCGGCCCCTCAATTGACCTATCGCCATATGCCCGACATGGTACCTTTTGGCAAACTTTTCTATTATGACATCACAGTTAAATGCCCCGTCAAACATTTGTTTGATTATGACGTCACAATCAATTGACGTCAAAAAGTACACAAAGAGGCATGTTTCAGACGTTTGGCGATAAGTCAATTGGACAGTAAACTACATATTAAATTGAGGTGGCTGCTTAAGTCAGTTGCCTGTCAAGTCAGGTCTGACTGTCCTTATGTACTTACCCTTCATCACAATAATCGTGACACTGTTTACAGACGCTATGTTCATCAGCGTAATACATTGGAGGGCATTTCTCCAGACAGCTGCTCTTCGAGGTCCCGTTCTCTCCGGTGGCGTATACAACAAAGTTCTTGCAGCTATCACAATTGTCAGGTCCCTGTTGAAGAAAAAGTGAAAATTTTATTTCCCCTCTCTCTACCTAGAACTACATATGAACCTTGAGATTGGTATATATACTCGCATAGTTGACATAAAAGTGCTGCATTCCTGTTAATTGTTGATCCTAAAAACGCAAAATGTCAACACACAAAAGCAGTCTTGGAAATTTTTGGAAAAATCTCAGTGATAAAGCTGTTCTAACCACTACTTTTACTTAATCATGAGTTAAGCCAGTTGTAAATATTTTTTACCATAAAACACAGGTGACCATTAGATCAAGGCTTATCATTTACCTCGCCAGTGCAGCTGTTATTGCACTCCTTATCACAGAAGCGGCACAGTTTGTTTCCTGCATCGTACATTCGTGGAACTTTGGCGCACGACTCCACACAGATGTTGCTGCTGTTGTCAATTTTGTAGTTGCGGCATGTTAAGCACTTGTTGGGCCCCTTACCCCAGCAACCATCATATGAACAGCTGGGATCACAGACTTCGCCGTCCCTGACTAAAAAGGCGGAAATCATAAGATGTGACAATCATATAGAAGGGAGATAACTGTGAACATATAAATATGTAAAAATAATGCATTGAGAATGAGTAGATGAAAAGTATGTCATGAAAGATGAGTATTTATTATACATATAAACAGCTTTATTTACATGTACCTATATCTTATTTTTATCATTCTATAAAATCACTAAAAGACAACTTTACCATATCTTTATGTATCAGTCAAAGTAAGAATTGTAAAATTTCTTCAGATGTGAAATTCAAATCAAGCAATAGTTATCCCTCATAGTTCCAAAATATCTTAGTCATGAAATTGATATAATTTAATTTTATAAAACAGACTTTTGTCAAATTAACAAATTTGTTGTTTATCATAATCCACCATTTTCAACATTGTTCCAATTGAACTAGGGCAACTTCTAGCTGCAGTAGACTTGTACAATTTTGACCTCTTTAAAGGACCTCATCCTATGCAATAAGGGATCTTAACCCTTTCAACCCCAAGTATGAAAATGGTATGCTCTTTTCTGTTGTTTAGACAAGTCCATTTCTGTTTGTGGTGTTGAAAGGGTTAACTTGCAAAGTCACTCCTTTCAAATGGGCTAAAACTGTCCTACCTATTACAACAACCAAAAAAATGTCCGACTTTTTTTTGAGAAGTTGTACATCGATCCCACACTGGAATCTACACCACAGCACATCAAAAGTGATCAGCAGTGGGCAGACATTTCAGATATTATCTGCAATATTATATTGACCTTTGACCTAGATGGTTTTCTGAATTGACCTTTGACCTAGATGGTTTTCTGAATTGAATCAATGTTTCTCAAGATATGACTGAATATGTCAATGGTAAAACAGGGGCTACCATGGCCAAACGGTTGAAGAAATGTGCTTTTAACTATTTGATCTCGCCTCTCATCAGTACAGGTTCTGAGCCTCACTGAAACCCAAGTTGAGTATGTGAGAAAGTCTGCCAGTTAAGTTGTGGAAGGCCCTCGTCTTTTCATTATTCTTTCCTCGAGCATTAAAAATGGCCACCGAAATATGACTGAAAGATTTTTTTTTTGTGAGTGGTGTAAGACCAAAAACAACAAAAAACCCAAACCAACGGCATAACTACTTCATTATTTCAATTCCTTATGACTGTCCATAACAAACTTCTATAACAAAACTATAATAGACATTTCATACTTCTATGGGGAATCTCTTAAAAATGTCGACGAATGTTCAATTATTAGAAAAAGAAGAACGTGAATTGATTTAAGCTAAACAAAAGTGGAATATCAAATTGATCGCTTTTCAGGTATTATTTTACATGTATATGATGAAGAATATCAAAATCACTTGTTGACAAATTTTCTGATTATTCACATGCACATTTTCTTTACAAACTTATTTACGGACACGAAAGTCTAAGCAACTACAACGCATGACAAGGGTAATGATGATTTGTTGTAACAAGACGTAAGAAAAAATGGCATCTGTAGCAATATACAAGACGATACACAAAGAATGCTCATTCAAACACAGACATGACTCAGATTTTTTTCCGTTTTCTGAGAACACATACTCAAGACATTTCACAACAGAAAAACACTGTACGAGACATCAAATTACATAGGCTTAATTTGACTCTCCTACTGTTACCATGATGACGGATTACATATACTGTTTTATATAAATTGCAATAACGAAAGAAATTGGCGCTACTTGAAATTAGAAGAATATGACAGAGCATGCCTAATCGAGGAAGATGCACAAATGAGACGGAACGTTACATTTTCATTTCTATACATTATATTGATCATAAGTTGGAGCTACTTAAAGAATGCACGTAGAAAAATGAAAATTATGGCCTGGCAAAAACAGCCGTTTGCTTAGACAAGATTCCAGAGTTTCTAAGTTGTGAGCCGCAATTTTGTTTATATCTTAATATCCATGCAGTCTGTTTATCTGACCACTAAAAGGAGAGACATGCGATTCAAATGAGTAGATACATGTACATACACATAAGAAAAACACATATACTTTTGTACAGGTGAAACTACACTGTCACTGGAAATGGAATCATGGGAAAAAAAGAACAAATCCAAATGGAATTATGGGAAAATGTAAAAATTCAAAAATGGGTGACATGGAGAATAAAGAAACTTACAATCTAGATGAACCAAACAAAATAAAAAGCTGGATCATGAAATATACCTCTCCAAAAAATAAAGTTAGAAGTACGGGTAAATGTGAAGAGACTTAAAGACAAGAATCACAACAACTTGAATGAATTAGTATAGTGTAAGAGATCAGTATAACCAACGGTGTACAGACAAAATAAATCCATCAATTCACCAAACTGTAGCCATAGCATAGAAATGGATGCTTAAAAAACAGACTCTTAAATTTATTTGAAAGAGATGTTAATTGGCAAAATTTTGAAAAAGCACGCTGCCGGCATTTTGGGGACAGTATTCTAGAGATTTGTCATATTCCCGGCCCTGTCTCACTACATGTAAATGTAACTCTCCCCCTTTTAATTTATTTATGATACTGTCTGTAATTCTTTTTTTTCAGGGAATTATTTTTCTTTCTGTAATTATCTCCCCTTTTCTTGCTTTCTTTTAAAATCGTTATCATCCTAATCCTTACTGTTATCATCATTACTACTATTATTCTCCTTATCATCATCATTATTCTTGTTAGAAGTATCATCATTATTCTGTTATCTTTGCATGTATTTTCATCATTGTTCTCACTATTGTAACAGATGCATCATACAGCTAGATTATCTCCCTTTTTCACATTTAAATTAACCTTTGTCCTTGCTACACGTGAAAATAAAACTCTAAAGTGCATTTTTATCTTCATTCAGCCTTTGTTATAAGTGTTAATGTCTTAGGTTTTATTCCACAAACTACAGACAGTATTTATTATCAGTCAGATTCCTTTCCCTTCAAACTTCACTTATGTACAACAGATAAAATCGAGTGAGAACATTTTCAAACTTGATGAAATACTTTGTTCCTTTCTAACCAGCAACCCAAATAAGCCATGGCGGCCATCTAATTGTTTGTATTAAAAAAATTATGTAAAGTGGGGCTGACAGGGATTCAACACTATTTATATACATATTTAACTTAACTGATGTATTATACATGTAGATGTACAGCATTGTGCCATAGGTTTCTGAACAAACGCCATTTTTACTATATATTTATAGTGAAATTGCATTTTTTTTTAAATTTCTTAGGTTTTCAGAGACTGGACCAATTTTAATGTTATTTGTACACAAAATTTTGATTTTTCATGTAGTTTCTTCAGATATAAAACTTAATCATTTTCTTACAGCAGATTTTTGAGATTACATGAGATTAACTCACTTGTTAAAATTTTAAAATGCACATTCTCTATATAATGTTACTTATTATGGGNNGACAGAATATAAATTTGTTTGTATTAAAATATTCTTGAGTAAATTATAAATTTTTAAAGAAAGGTTTCAATGAAATCAGTTGAATAGTAATAAAATTAGAGCAGTTTAAAAAAAACATAAATTTACTATAAATATAAAGTAAAAATGCTGTTTGTTCATAAACTTATGGCACAATGCTGTACCATAAAAAGGGGAATGTATTGTAAGATCACGTAAATAAAAAATTTTAAATTTCAAAAATGATGAAGACAAGGACAGGGGATGGGAGGATGTGGTTCATGCCAAATTTTCTTTTCCTTTTATATTTTTTGGTGTCTAGGACCATTGTACAGCTAGGGAGCTTTATAAAGTTGACACCTTTTGTGACACAGGGCCTTGGGTTTTCTCTGTTTGACCTGAAGGACAAGAGAACCTAGCTCCGTGACCCTTGACCTTCCACCCTAAATCCAGGCTCTCTACTTCAAAATCATGACAATTCCTCTTATATTACTTCTGTTTAATTCACATCAAACCACACACAGCTGAGAGCACAGTTAGCACTGTATGAGAAAAGCCTGAATCTGAGATTATCAAAGCACTACGCTGCAAGGCAAAAAGCCGACGCAAGATTGGAAACTATTCCAATCTGGATAAGAGTTGGGCCAATAAATGGGCCACCACATCAACTCTAGATTTTTTGGTTTTTATTGCAACTGAGACAACTTGGTTGGTTGTTGTTTAAAGTTCCACTCAAGAACCTTTCACCTACATGTATTCGGAGATGTCATGTAGTACAGCAGTAAGGGGATATCAATTTGGCCTATGCTTGGCACTAACATTTTAACCGAGAGAGTCAAAACTATCATTTCCCACCCAGTTTATCAGTTGATGACTATGAATTGTACTAGAGGTTTCCTACAACCCAGACGCATGATGAAGCTTTCCTCAATAGTTCACGAAATACATATAAGAGGAAATGAAAACAGAAAAATTTGATTTTTCATTCTTTATATCTTCTCTTCTGACATAATCTCAGGGTAATCTGCTACTAACATCTCTTAGACTGACATGGGGTATATATGTAGATGAAAAAAAAAAGTTTATGTGGATAAATGTTAAAAGCCCCAAAATGACCAGCAGCTGGTGGAATACACCGGTTGTATAACAAATGGTAGAGAGTTGGATAAATTTACGTACTACAGAGCGTGTTGTTGCGATTATTTTTCTTGCTTATCATCCTTGCATCATTGTTAGGAAACAGACGTTCAAAATTGGTATCCTGCACATAACATAACTTGTCATTGCGATATAAGGTCATTCTCCCGTTTTGTATTGTTTTTAACGAAATCATCTCCAGCGACTTTATGTGTGTCAGCATAACACTAAAGGAATTCTGTACTCTACAAAGAGAAACAAAAGCGTTCATACATGCATAACTACAATAGGATGGGGGCTCATAAGGGGGGGCCATGATGATAACCGGTGAAAAATCATCCCTTGCTTGCGGAGCTCTCCCTTTATTGGGATCTCGCCACTGTTGTCACAGAAGCCCAATAACAATCGCTCCCATGTTAGTCCTTCTCCGCATCAGTATTATATTGATGTCTGCTTCATAACTGACAACCTCAGTCTTAATGGAGGGATGATAAGGTAATGCGACACCTTTTATTTATTTTTCGTCCCACAAAGACTAAGGTCTCAAACAGGGTTTCTCATGAGACCCCTATTTCTAAAACGCAAATGTTTATACATTACTGCGTGGGTTGGTTCCACTTTGCTTCCATTTTGATTTCATTTTCTTTTCACTCCTATATTATGGCTGGGCTATGACTGTCAGGAGCAGTGAAATTGTGACGGACATTTTGTTTACTAAGAGGAAAACATGCCACGACCCCTTATGCGCCCCTGACCATCAAAACATAAGACTCATGAGCTACTACTGCCCATGCTACTTGTTGTAATATGATGTGGTGGCCATTTTGATAATGACGTAAACACGAGGCAACTGTCATTTAGCAAGCATCTGTTTAAAGCAAACTTCCTGTATAAGCAGTTCCAGGGCACATGTAAACTCAGTACATTAAGGTAACATTCAAAATCTAAACTCTTCGGTACGTACAACACTCTTTCGGGTCTTTATTTTGTCCGATCGCTGGAAGTTGTGTTTGCCTATTGGCTACGATATGGATAAAGTTTACTTTGTCCGCGTAGCATAGGTTTTGATTAAAGGCTACGAATAAGTTACCATGCGAGATGGATTTTAACGATACAAGCCCCAGAGATTTTAAGCTAGGAGTGCGTAAGATCGCTAACGAACTTCCAGACCTGTTAAGAGAGAAAAAAATCATGAAATTATAAGAAAGCATTTTTCGTGCACGTAAAGAACAGTAAAATACATCATCACATGCACCGGGTTCAATTGTGGAATTCGCATATTCAGTAATGGGTAATTTCAGAAATATTCCAAATAATTTTTTCTTTTTTTTTCTTTTTTTTTTTTTTGGAAGGAGACAAGATTTTTCTTGTGCCTGAAAAAACAACGAGTAAAACTTGTGTGGTTGGTTGCTATGCTGTTTACTGTCTCTCTCAAGAATCCTTCACTTATATGGAGACGTCACGATATCCAGGTGAAGAACTAAATTGGGCTTCTACTCGGCACTTACAACTACTGAGCAATGATGGTTCTTTAACATGTCACTACCTACTGTGACATGGAAACTCAATTTTGATCGTCTCATCCATAGGATAGGATAAACCAGCCAAGTCTTTAGCCTGATGGTATGGTATTGTATTGTTGTTTAACGTCCCACTCAAGAATATTTCACTCATATGGAGACGTCACTGTGTGCTGGTGAAGGGCTACAAATTTTGCCACTGCTGGCCGTAGAGCAGGGAGGGTTCTTTAATGTGCCAACACCTACTGTGACACGGGATCTCGGTTTTTACTGTCTTATCTGAAAGATAAGGATGGCCAACCGCAGAGTGGCGCTACGCGGCTCAAACTTGGATCTTTCGATTCGCAGTCGAACACGCTAACCATTTGGCCATGGAGGCCCCCTTCAGCCTGAAGACAATCAGAAGGCAAACATGCTAGCTATGAAGCCATGATGGCACTTGGAATTAAAACTAGGGCGATCTCTTAAAACAGGTTAGACTGTATTGAAAATATTGCAAGCATGAAAAAAGTCTCGCCCTTCCTTTTTTGACAACTTTTTTTCAAGGATAATAAGACTTTGGTCACAGAGAAAGTTCAACAGTACACATGATATGAGCAGACTAGTGTGCGACTTACGCATCAAGTTCTCGACCATGAATTACAGTCAGGTTTGAAAGAAAGGACAAGTCCGTCAGCTCGGAGCTGTTGCTTTGGATCATCAGGTATCCGTTGATCTCCCGGACACTTTTGAAGACTTCCAGCTGATCTACTGTTATTCCTTTAATATTGTTGTGTGGATCCCTACAAAATATAGAAACAAATATGAGATAAAGTCTCGATTGGGAATACAGATGAAAAATTTACCAGGTAAAACTTAAGAGTAATCAGAGATAATATATCTGACCTTTGTGGCTTTTTCTTTTCTTACAGTGATATAGTTTTCTTAACATGTAGTATGACTATGTCAAGCAGCAAACACAGTCCAAAGGATGCATCTGAAACTAAATTCCTTCTTTAAACATCCCACTCAAGAATCTTTCACTTAAATGGAGACATCACTGTGTGCCAGTAAAGAGCAACAAATCTTTAATATGCTGGGCACTTATGGCTGTAGAGCAGTGAGGTTTCTTTAACATGCCAACAGCTCCTGTGACACAGAACCTCGGTTTTTACTGTCTCATCCAAAAGACATGGACAGCCAATTATGATGATAACAATTTCCCAAATATATCAGTGAGTCATCCCTCTTCTACTTGACTATGTATCTATTCAACCTCTTAAGGTTTCTAAGGGGTTTATGGATACATTACCCATCAAACGTTGCCTCCACAATGCGAAGAGTTCCATCGATTACTGTGCAGTTACGAAAGTTCTCAAGTATAAGGGAAGTCACATATTCCTGTTCAGTGTTGCCCTTACAAGCTGGAAAGAGAATAAATACAAATAATTATATACTGTAAAACCGGTTTTATTCGCAGGAATTTTATTTTCGCGTTATTATGCGAGAGCACTCACTTGCGAAAATAAGTCTCGCTTAATATACAAACCGTAAATAAAATGCTCAATACAATATAGACCAAAAAATACTTA
>JACSZP010003890.1:0-11910 GCA_016161895.1 Pinna nobilis | reverse complement strand
ATTGGCAAAATATATACCACCATAGATTCTCATTTTAACAGTGTTGGTTTTTTCCTTACCACAGGTTGAACCCCCCCCCCAATGAAAAATTTCGAACCCCCCCCCCCTTGAAAAAATCTTGGATTCGCTCAAGGAAATATATCAGCAATGTGGTTATAATACTATCGAACCCACTTATATTGAACCCTGATATATTGAAACCCCGCTTAATTTGAAATGATTTTTATTTTCCGGCTAAATTGCACTTATTTTGAAAACCTTGTTTATTTGAAAGAAAATTCTCTCGTTCGGTTTCATTATATCTGGGCGGCTTTGTGTGTTTTGTCAGTTAATTTTTAAACGGTTGGTCCATTTGGCGTTACCTTTTTGCAAATCTGATTTCCGGCATGACTTCTTTTCGGATTTAGTTTATTATATTTATTTTCCTGTATCTACATTAATATATGTCTTTGTTGCTGTTGTTCTTTGATGTCACAGTCAAAAATCTTGCGGTAATGTGAAAATATCTCTTGAGAAGGAATGTTGTCTTGTCCTAAACCATCATCATCATCATAATTATTACTATTATTATTATTATTATTATTATTATTATTACTATTATTATTATTATTATTATTATTATTATTATTATTATTATTATTATTATTATGTCATCCAGAGGTCAATGACAATCAGTGGTACTCTACTGAACGAATGAACAGATGCAGTAAGGAAACTGCTTGAACGCATGTGAATAACTATAGATCAAAAGTCTCTTCATAATATTAACTTGCAATAGTTATCGGTGAAAGTCTATAGAATTCTTGAGATGATGGAATCTTTTCAAATAGCCATGCACTTTAGTGATTTACAATTGTTTCATTTAAAAAATAAAAGAAACTGTTTAAATCTCTTTACCTATCATGATATTATAGTTCTGTTAAAATTATACTGAATTGTCAAAATATTTATGAAATTAGTGATGTATGAGTTTTCGTCATAGTCCAGAACACAACTCTATAACCACTATCGAGCAAGTAACTCAATATTTCATTTATTGAAACTTTGTAAATTCAAGGTTATTATAAATGTCGAAAAACTTGCGAAACGTTGAAATTAGTCGCGATTCCTTTCAATTTTTGAACAATAGTTTATCAAGAAGTATATACATGTACCAATTAAACTTAAATCCAAACGTACGTTCAATTTTTAATAAAGCCTTAATTCTTAGAACTTTGACATGAAATCTCGCGAAGGAGCTCCATTTGAATCGTTTTGTGGGAATAAATTAATACAGATAATTAGAGCACCATAAAATAATCAAGAATATGTAAGGATCTCATAGATCAATCTACATTAGAATTATTTTTTTTAGTTATAACAATCAATTTAAAAAAAAAATCAAATACTAGAGCTATGTTAATCATAGACTTTTTAGTCAGGGTTGATTCTATCTACGTTAACGACAATATCACGTTGTAAACATTTGTTCTCTTCCACCCAAACCAGCTAGAGTGGCTTCAACGAAAAGTTGAAAATATAATATGAATAAGCATGTAAGAGTTATGTTTCTTAGTATGCAAACGTTTGCCCTATCTACCGTTAAGTGAGAAAAAAAAAAACTCTTGTTCCACATACAATGTAAGTGCATCTCAGAGCTAACCCTTTTATATAAACAGGTAAATTTATCTTATAAAAGGTAATGAAGATTATCTCAAACTTCCCATGAATAATTTTAGATTAAAACTATTTTCACACATCTTGCGGTGATATGCAATGGGATTATTGCATTTAATGAACAAATTTGAATAGAAATGAACTTATTCTACGTTATATACATGAACCTGTAATTGCTTTCTATAAAAATAGGATTGTTTTATAATCTATCACGATTATAAAGTTAAATATTTTTAGTACATATATGTAGAGTTAAGAAAGGAATAATTGATAGCATGAAAAGTGCATGCACACTTAGATATGCATGTCAACAAGGGACGCTGAGTCCTTCCAGACACCTGGTCCCATCCCGTTGGGGGTTTGGAGTGTTCTTCACATTGGGACCGTTGTTAGTTTAAACTTATCACATTTATTCGGACTAAGATTTCTTTACATCCCTCTGTGCTTCTCCAATTGTTTTGTATAGCACCCAAGGTCCAGCATTATTTGTGGATGCTTCCGTGGAATAACTTCATAGATTACATCCAATACATTGTCATAATATATAAAATGTTGGTCTGCACACTGATTGGTTATATTGTTGTTTAACGTCCAACTCAAGAATTTTTCACTGATATTGAGACGCCAACAATGCCAGTGAAGTGCGACTAATTAGGCATTTACTTAAAACCATTAGATATGCATGTCATTAGGCATGTACTTATAACTATAAGATATTCATGTCAATAGGCATGTACTTATAACCATTAGATATGCATGTCATTAGGCATGTACTTATAACTATAAGATATTCATGTCAATAGGCATGTACTTATAACCATTAGATATGCATGTCAACAGGCATGTACTTATAACCATTAGATATGCATGTCAATAGGCATGTACTTAAAACCATTAGATATGCATGTCATTAGGCATGTACTTATAACCATTATATATGCATGTCTATAGGCATGTGCTTATAACTATAAGATAATCATGTCAATAGGCATGTACTTATAACCATTAGATATGCATGTCAATAGGCATGTACTTATAACTATAAGATAATTATGTCAATAGGCATGTACTTATAACCATTAGATATTCATGTCATTAGGCATGTACTTATAACCATGAGATATGCATGTCTATAGGCATGTGCTTATAGCCTTTAGATATGCATGTCATTATGCATGTACTTATAACCATTAGATATGCATGTCAACAGGCATGTACTTATAACCATTTGATATGCATGTCAATAGGCATGTACTTATAACTATAAGATAATCATGTCAATAGGCATGTACTTATAACCATTAGATATGCATGTCAATAGACATGTACTTATAACCATTAGATATGCATGTCAATAGGCATGTACTTATAGCTATTAGATATTCATGTCAATAGGCATGTACTTATAACCATTAGATATGCATGTCAATAGGCATGTACTTATAGCCATTAGATATGCATGTCAATAGGCATGTACTTATAACCATTTGACATGCATGTCAAAAGGCATGTACTTATAACCATTAGATATGCATGTCAATAGGCATGTACTTATAACCATTAGATATGCATGTCAATAGGAATGTACCTATAACAATTAGATATGCATGTCAATAGACATGTACTTATGACCATTAGATATGCATATCAATAGGCATGTGCTTATAACCATTGAACAATGCTGATTCTTTTACGTGCCGCCACCTTCTTTGAAATGGTATCTCGATTTTTACTGCGTCATCCGAAGGACTGGAAAAGCTAACCGCAGCATGGTTCGGACCCGTGAAATCGCGATCTGAAGGCTGATACGCTACCCACTAGGCTACAGTGGCCCGTTGATAAAAGGAAGACTTGTATTTTTACGAAAATTTTATATAAAAGTATCAACATTGCGTAATGAGCATAGAAATTTTCCGTCGGAAATATAAAAATAAAAAGGTAAAGGCAACGAACAGTGATCGATCTCATAATTCCTACAAAAATTGCAAAACAAGGAGTTGGGCAAACACGGACTCCTGGATACGCCAGAGGTGGGATCAGGTGCCTAGGAGGAGTAAGCATCCCCTGATGACCGGTCACAATGGACATAAGAATTATGAAAAAAAATGTTAAAACTTTGAATGACATTTTTCAATTTAAGAGCATACAAGACTGAGAGAAAAATAGAGGTAGATAAAGCATTTTTTGAATGAAGAAAGGATTTCTTCAGACCAAACTGGAATAAATGTGATTAATACTTATGGTATTGTACATCACCACATTTTATTAAACAGATATTTTCGGAGCAATATATTAATTCTATCTACTACATTTTCAAAATTTGAACTAGGAATTGAACTTAAAATACAGTCCGTGATCCTTCTCATTTATGTATATACATGTAGGTTTATACATGGATGCCTCTGAGAACGTACTTCCTTTTTGCAGATATGAATAAGAAATCCACATCAAAGAAATTTATGTGAGGGTTGCGGTTATCTTAAGTCTGGGAAGCAGTTAGATTTTTTGCAATATCTCGTTTATCAGATAAAGTGTATCTAGGGATAAATTCATGGTATTTTATGGTTGATTTGTGGTCAACCTCCCTGAAAATAGCATTGTCAAAGACTCCTCATTTAATTTCTGAGTTATAAAAATACCACAACGTGTAAACACCTATTTATTTCAGCTGATAAGCGCACTAAATATAAAATTCAAAGGCAGAGGGTGGACGTTTTTTTCTACGAAACTACGGAGACATCATAACCTTGCACTTAATGTGAGTTCACATTGAAACTGAATCCCGTCATTTCGATGATATTTGTCCATATATAATCTTACCATGGATAAATATCGCACTACGTGATGTTTGGTCGGGTAACTCTTATGTCAAAATTATGTATTCGTACTCAGAAACGAGTCATGCTTTGAATTAGGTATTTTTTTATCTTCCGCGGTAGATATACAATTACTGTAACATCCGAAAGGTGCCATGTTGCCTTCATGTTGAAAAGGTCCTGATAATACAACGATGCTATGGAATTACTCCTGGACCAGGGCTAGTGTACCGGTGACCAAGAAACGCGATACGCTAGATGTTAAGACATTAACTTTAAATGTCTGAGTTAATTTCAGTATTACGGCTGATATAGGTACAGAGCTTAGGTTACTTATTAAAAGTAAATTGTGTCAGTCTGCACCTAATCTAGGTCAATTTTTATTATTTCAACAAGTATAACATCCCTGTGATAGCGTATTCAATATATTCTAATTTGGTTTTTTAATACATTAACCGAGATTTTCATCAAGTATGTGGATATAGGGAAAACAGTTATGTATGTATGTATGTATGTATGTATGTAAAAGTATGTATACAATTACTGTAAGATGCATACAGCCCAACTGGGAAGGAAAGAATGAATTAGTTCATTTAAATGTATGAATATGAAAAGTTACTAGTAACACGTTGGTAATTTTAATGACCAATATAAGCGATTTCGCTCAATCAGATTTTGATCGCATAGGCAGAGTGCTACTTCAGTAACAGTCATGCTCATGTTATTCAAATCATTTAAGATTTTTAATGTCATATCAAATGGTTTCTGCTTTAAGATATAAATTCTATTAATGTAAGTTTTATCCATTTAGATATTTGTACGAAGAAGTGTCAATACGATGGCAAATGGAACCGCCACACACAGTCATTGTCTGATGCGGTTTGCCAAACCAATCCCATAACTTAAGACAGCAGGATACTTCATGGATTTGAAAACTATTTTTAGAGAAAAAAAATATTAAATGTTCAAGATATGCTTGTTCCTTTTGATAATGATAAAGTCTATGGCTAAAAGGAAAACCATTCAAATTTCTATTTTAGCAATGTAATTTACCTAAGGGATACTAGCTCTTTCCGGAAACCTGCATCTGGATGCCCGTATCCAATTTTCCTCAAATCAATGCATAAACTTTATAGAATAAGAACAGTGTAAAACAATTAATATACCATCTAATTTAAGTTGATTTACTGAAATATTATTTATAAAAAACCGTCATGTATATAAATGGGTTTCGTACATAAAACATATATTTTGTAAGTTTTTTCCCCGATATTTAAAAAAATTCTACAGCAGAAGAATAATGAAAACTGATATATTGTTAAAGTGAGCACCTATGTTCTCGGTGAACATTTATTGAATGGAGACGTCAACGTGCACCGGTGAAAGGCGACAAACTTTGCCTATGCTTGCCGCTATGGCGCAGAGCAAGAAGGGTTCTTTAACGTGCCAACAACTACTGTGACACGGGACCTTGGTTTTTACTGTCCTATCCGAAAGACAGTGACAGCCAACCATAGCCCGACATTTTGTTGGAAGTAGTATTGGTCACAATAGAAATAGGAGTTAATGGAAAATAAAAGTAGTAGCATGATCTATGATACAGGGAAATAAGCTATACATATCCATCGTAGGGGGATATTATGACAGTATAACGACGAAAGCAATAAAAAAAAACCAGTAAACATGCATGAATTTGTAGTTTGGGCACGTGGCCCCATTCCATTTTGGATTCGCAATAGATCTCAATGTTTTATAACAATATCTCATGATTTGACGCATTCTTTTGAACTCGAAATATCAGACGAAAATCTGAGACTAACTCATGATATTCAAAACGATCTTGACTACCGAAATTGATCTTTTTACTGAATATGAATATCACAGATAACAAGGTATCAATTGCCAGAAGAATCAGGAGGCAATAGACAGAGTTGATATATAGTGGATAAATATAGACCTCTGACAACACAGAAGTGGGATCAGGTGACATGGAGGAATGAGCTTCTTCGCTAACTGGTCACACCAACGCGAGTCTACAGTCAAATTCACGTGAAATAATTGAGAAACGAATTCTCGCCGATTCAACAACCGCAATCGAACAAGTGATTTTGTGATAGTATAAAGAGGATGTTAAATTACTAGTATACCGCTACAGAATTTTAGTGTTAAGATCAAATTTAACCTATAGCTAAACCATCTTTTAATTTTGAAAATTTAGTGATTTTCTGAGCTCAGGTACATTATATCTACAGAGGTAAGTTATATTTCAACCTTGGTTAAATTAAATAAATAGTTGAACAACTGGGCACTGCTGGTTGAGCAGCTTAAACCATCGATTTAATTACAACTAATGACGAAAATAACTACAATGTTTTAATTCTGATACTAAACATTGTAAATATTAAGATTAACTTACATTTTGATATCTTTACAATTTGAAAATTTGATTAAGTGCTGACGCTCGGCTTATGCTTCTGCAAGGGTTAGTGATATCGTAACCTCAATTGAATTTAACGACTGGTTCCTTGTCCAATCACGTCCAGAAATGCATTTTTTCGTGTTGAGGCAATTTTTATCTATTTATACACGACACGGATATGTAAATATACCATGACTTCGGTTTCTTTTTAGTAACAATATTAAAAACAGTAACAGCAATATGATATGCTCATAAGTGTCATCATAAAGCACTTAAGTTTTGAAATTCTCATCGTATAAGATAATCCTTAAATGAGAATTATCATTTGTGAAAAAATCTTAATTGTGATCTTAGATTTTGAGATTTCACGTAAATCTAAAAGATGTTTATTAAATTAGGTGTGTCAGTTTTAAAAAGAAATCCCCTTCAATTATCGCCTGATTATCTTGCCCTCACTGTGAGCCACATTCCGTGTTAAACATCTGGGGCTAATCTGTTTGGCCCATTTATGAATTAATTCAAACAATTCACGAAAACTGTTCATTTTTGTGCAATTACATACTTAAGAATTTTGGAATTACAACACACCGGCGGCCATAGACCACCTACCACTCGGAAGACTGTGGTTCCCCACACCTATAATTAGTTATGCTTTTTAAAAATACTGATGATAGTAGACAAAAAGGAGTGTAATGTAATGTGATTTAATTTTGTGAACAGTTTTTTCTCCCTTTTATTTTCTTCTAAACCATTAAACTAATTCCATGAGAGCTTGCAAATTAAATAAAAGTATGTCTGCACAGACGTTATGTTTTTGCCATTCTTTTAGAAACTCTAGAAGCCAGAAGCAGTAAACGTGTCTACAGTTGACGACCATTGTAGTGTCACTCAAACAATGATATTAACGATAGCACCATTACTCTCGGTAATTGACGGTGTCTTCAATAAACAATTTACTGCTAGAATTTATATATAAATCGTTGAATACATACGCCCATATCTCATTTCTACCTATGATAGAATCAAAACTCTGATTCTAGATAACACAGTACCTGAATACCTGTGTCGAAAGTGTCATATTAACGAAACAAATTTATGTGTTCAAACTCTCAAAAACATCTACTGTTGAAAATTTATACAAATTTTAGAGAGCTGCTATTTACTACCCCCACCTCTAACTCTCGGTACCAGAGTCAGTAAATTTGTATATGCTAGTTAGCTTGCTACCAGTTGAAAATGTCATTTAATCGTCCAGGTGTGTTTGAAGCTGTGTTTATATGACGTATATTTTCCTTGTATAGAAGTAAAATGATAGTTAAGTGAAAAGACCACTCCAACACAGGTTCTTTTGCATCGTTCATGCGACGGATTTCTCCGGAGCATCTTCATTCAAGGTAAAACAAGGTCAACATTTTACTGAACTGGTGGGGCATTTTCGACAGGTGTTGTATATCAACAAGGAA
The DNA here is from genome assembly GCA_016161895.1 of Pinna nobilis. Classification (NCBI taxonomy): domain Eukaryota; kingdom Metazoa; phylum Mollusca; class Bivalvia; order Pterioida; family Pinnidae; genus Pinna; species Pinna nobilis. The sequence continues at coordinate 3,556 of JACSZP010003890.1, read as the reverse complement.
CGGTGACTTACCCCTCCCCCTCCCCAACCGACATCTTATTCCATCCCCCGTTAGGTAATTGCAATTGTTTTGCAAGTTCAGACCGTTATTTATCCCAACTCGTCATGGTTACTAAGTTTTTTTAATATCCCTCGGTACTTCTTCGGATTTATTTTACTCAGACCGAGTCTTGAAATTATTTGTTTTGTTTGTTTGTTCTGTTGTTGTTTAACGTCCCACTCAAGAATATTTCACTCATATGGAGACGTCACCGTGTGCCGGTGAAGGGCTACAAATTTTGCCTATGCTCGGCACTGCTGGCCGTAGAGCAGGGAGGGTTCTTTAACGTGCCAACACCTACTGTGACACGGGACCTCGGTTTTTACTGTTTCATCCGAAGGACAGGGACGGCCAACCGCGGAGTGGCACTTACGCGGGTCGAACCCGAGTCTTCTGATTTGCAGTCGAACACGCTAACCACTCGGCCATGGAGGCCCCGAGAAAGAGGTACATCAAGAGGGTCTTTACTCAAATTTTGCATGGGGGTTTTCTTTGGGGTCTAGTTATACATGCTCCATTTTAAATTGAGACTGAACAGGAAAAAAAAATTAAATCTCAGACCAGGGGAGATTTTCAGTTTTAAAAGTTAATCCTGTTATTGCTGTTTCATAAAAAGTACTGAGGGTTTCCTTGTACCTTTTTGGAGACTTTCCTTCAGGAGTTTTAACTGACCTTCCTGTTTTAGTGTGCCTAGATGCCTTTCTGGATGTGAGAGTTTACTCTTGATCTCCCTGTTTTAGTGTGCCTACTGCTTGGAGGCCTCCCTGGATGTGTGAGTTTTCACTAGACCTCTCTGTTTTAGTGTGCCTAAAGGCCTCCCTGGATGTGGAGGTTATCACTTGACCTCCCTGTTTTGTTGTGCCTAGAGGCCTCTGTTATGGTTTGCCTGGAGTCGTCCTGTCAGGTCTGAGTTTTCACTTGACCTCCCCAGACACAGACTATCATGACCCTCTCCATGTTAACTGTGCTCTCTGTGTTCCGACAATCCTTCTGCTATGTTTTACATCATTTATTTACAATTTATCATGCCTCTCTTTCACAGTTATTTTTGATGCTCCAGTTGGCATGACATCGGATGTATGGACCTACATCTGGCCTGAATTAGCTAAACAAGCGAGGGTATGTAATGCTAAATGTATTCTGGGAATAAACTGAAACAAATGACTTAACTTGCCACTTATATACAAACCTAAGCTATATCATGTTGTGGTTAGGAATAAAGAATATTATGCTTTCCAGCACTCTGCTTTTGAAGATTTTTGTACTTAATACTGTGAATGTGATTATCAGTGCCTAAAACAATGGTATGAAGTTGAAATATTAGTCACAATGACTTTTACTGTAGATTCCTTATATTTCGCGAGTACAAGTTTTTTCCGCGAATTTGCCATTTTCTATAAAATTGCGAGTACTTAAAATCACGGGTTCTCAATGTCAAGGAATTATCTTCTGCGTTCTGAAGCTGGTTTCTTTAAGGCCAAACAAAACTGGTCTAACTATATAAATCCCTCGCTTTTATTTAGGAATCTACAGAACTTTGGGGAGATGTATTAGAATTTTCAAACAGTGAGTGCACATCCACTGGCCTGACATATGAACAGGTAACCCGGTCACCCAGTAATTTTTAGCCCACCATCATACCAAAGGGCTAAGAAGAGAAGTATAGGCAGTCCAATCATTGAATATATTGAGAGAACTAAGAGAAAGGAGGGAAAAGAACAGTCTGTTTATACATGTATGCCTAGGGAAGATCTAACAATAGTACCTGTGGGTTTCAATATCAGCTAAGATCTGTATACACATTATAAGACACAGTATACTTATCTTGTTACAGGTGTGTGTGTATGATAGGGCAGGCTTGGGCTTCTCAGATAGACCAACAAGGGTAACTATGTTTATTGATTTCTGATCGATTGATACCTATTACATGTACCAATATACCGGTGCCTAACTAAAGTTTACAAGAGTTTAGTTCCCCAAGATTGATTGATATCAAGTGTCTTTGCCTACACCTATCTAAAGATTACAATTGATTGATATAAAACAGTTATCCAAGCAGTTTTCTTGTGTTTTCTCCCTGTCTGTATGATGTAATTAGGACTGTAAACAGTGACAATATAATGAGCTAAAATGATATAGGTCCAATGATTCACTAATAATTGATAACCAATTAATGATCCTCTAACAATTGATAACCAATCAATGATTCACTAACAATTGATAACCAATCAATGATTCACTAATAACTGATAACCAATCAATGATTCACTAATAATTGATAACCAATCAATGATTCACTAACAATTGAAAACCAATCAATGATTCACTTAAAATTGATAACCAATCAATGATTCTCTAATAATTGATAACCAATCAATGATTCACTAAAATTGATAACCAATCAATGATTCACTAATAATTGATAACCAATCAATGATTCTCTATCAAGTGGCTTTGCCTTCACCTATCTAAAGATTACAATTGATTGATATAAAACAGAAGATGAAATATCCAAGCGGTTTTCTTGTGTTTTCTCCCTGTCTGTATGATGTAATTAGGACTGTAAACAGTGACAATATAGTGAGCTAAAATGATATAGGTCCAATGATTCACTAATAATTGATAACCAATTAATGATTCACTAATAATTGATAATCAATCAGTGATTCATTAATCATTGATAACCAGCAATAATTCACTAGTCATTGATAACCAATTAATGATCATCTATCAATTGATAACCAATCAAAGATTCATTAATAATTGATAACCAATCAATGATTCACTAGTCATTGATAACCAAATAATGATCCTCTAACAATTGATAACCAATCAATGATTCACTCACAGTTGATAACCAATCAATGATTCACTCACAATTGATAACCAATCAATGATTCACTAACACTTGATAACCAATCAATGATTCACTAATAATTGATAACCAATCAATGATTCACTTAAAATTGATAACCAATCAATGATTCACTAACAATTGATAACCAATCAATGATTCACTAACAATTGATAACCGATCAATGATTCACTCATAATTGATAACCAATACAAATCCATCTCTGATAGCCTGAGAGTTGACATAAGAGAGGCATAAAATAAAGGCTGCCTATAACAAAATCAAAAGCCAGTCCCCTTTGATATCATTTCAGGCCAACTCTACCTACATGTATAACTATTCTAGCTTAAGCTTACAAGACAGATTTCTATCAAATACCTACATATATCTAAAGCTCAAGAATGCATTCTTCAAGAGGTCTATATATAGAGAATAATAACTCTGAAGTGAGTTATGATGTCATTGTACTCTGAAGTGAGTAATTATGTGATTGTACTCAGAAGGGAGTTATGATGTCATTATACTCTGAAGGGAGTTATGATTTCATTGTACTCTGAAGTGAGTTATGATGTCATTGTACTCTGAAGTGAGTTATGATGTCATTGTACTCTGAAGTGAGTTATGATGTCATTGTACTCTGAAGTGAGTTATGATGTCATTGTA
>JACSZP010003885.1:0-14546 GCA_016161895.1 Pinna nobilis | reverse complement strand
TTCATCACGCGTACTCGTAACTTTCGGCCTCCCAGATCGATGTTGATTTCCATGCTACCTCGTTCGTGAAACGTTTCAAGAATTTTGAAATTGTAGAACGATTAATTCCCAGTAATTTTGATATTTTGTGGGCACTGTGTCCATCTTCATTTAAATTTACGATGATTTTTTTTCTCCTCTGGTGTCATTTCCTTTTTTTTCACCCCATCCATCTTGCAGACGACAAAAACATCAGTCTGCACTTCCGGTTCAGTAGTTTATTGCTGTCATGGCAACCGAGAGGGTTAGGTCTAACACCCGGTAAAATTTTACCGAATTGGGACAGAAAATATCGAAATGGTATATCATTTTTGACATCGAAGCGTGTGTTTATTATTTAATGGCGGCCATTTTGAGGAATGACTTTTGGTCCTTGGCTGTAAGCTTAAAATAAATGTGAAATTTGAATGTTTAGATAATTAATACATGTATCATTGTTCAATATAGGACATGAGCGGATCCAGAATTTTTTTCCAGGGGGTCGACATTTTCCAGGGGGACGGGGTGGTAGGGGGTCAGATTTGTAAAAACGAAAAATCTAACCCTCTTTAAATGAGAATTTAAGCATGTATATATTTTGTAAATTCTAGGGGGGGGGGGTCGGACCCCCTCGACCTGTAGATCTGCGCATGTAGGATACATTGTATTGCCAGAAGTTATTCAAAAATGAAATTGACAGAAATAAATAAATAAATAACTCTCGCTGTTGAGAGATGCTGTTTTATTCTTGGCGATACCAACATTCATATTATTTTATGCCGATCCTTCCCACAGATGTCCGAGGTGACCTTTCCGCACTTAGCTGAAAGTAAATTCAATAAAATTGTAAAAGATAAGAAACATGAATTTAACTGGACAATAAAGTGACCATTTGTAAAGATAGGTCACTCTTTGTAAATATAGGTCCCCTACACATATAACATGCAGCCGTGATGACGTAGTGTCGAGCGTCTAATGTATTTATTGTTCTATTATCCCCGTTTCTATTTACAGAACCGGGTAAGTCGAGTGCCAAATTTAATAAACTTTGCAATTTGTACTTTTCCCCTTCCACACCTATCCTCCAGATCAACCTAATTTTGATACCACGCCCTCGACATAGAGTCAAGTTAGTGCAAGCTGACATTCCGTTCACACGCGTCCTCCGAGGTCTCGTCGTGTAGGTCGCGTACGCACTTCTTATCGGCCGATTTGAAACTCAAATGGAGTCAAAGTTAAGTTTGACCCAGATGTCTGAAGTTTGAATGCTAAACTTTTATATATATGTACCTTTATATAAATCTACTAAATAAATGCGTTGTAGGTTACCTATTTTCAGAGATAAAGCATTATCTACCTGTACGCGCGTGCCTAGAGACGTACGTAGTCACCGTCGCGCCCCTCTTGAACACCAGTTACAAGTGTTGACCGATTGAGAACGAATATATACAACTTTTGCGATAGGTTTTGACATGACTTAGAACGACATCGAAATTCAAATTGATTCAAGAACATTCCACAGATAAACGATATATTTACATTTCAAAGTTCACCCTTCAATACCTTTCGGGTACTTTTTGAATCGATATTTAGTGCAACCATCTTTAGAAAAGTTTGTCCAGAGAATTTGACTGTTAGATTTTCTTGAAATAACGATTATCTAATGAATAAATCTCCCCATTTTCTCGTTTTGATTATAGAAGAAAATATCAATTGCTTCTGTATTTTAGAATATCTTACGGTAATTTGATGAATAGATTGTTTTTGAAAGTAAAATGAACCCGGAACATGTAAGAAAAAAATTAGACGGAGGGATTGAATTGTATATGTCCATCAAACTTATGAAGCAATTATTTGTCCGCTACCAATACTATATATGCATGTATATAAACGTGAATACGTTCATAAACAGCAATGCTGAAAAGCCTTCTTCTAAAATTCAGATTTACAAAACTATCGACATTTGAAAATTCTGTCAAGATTTAATACGTTAAATTTCATTGAAAGTGGATAAACTTATGTAAGAAGTAAAACTTGTCAAATTTTGATTTTCTCATATCGACTTGTTCATTCGAATTTTTAAAATGCCATGAAAATGGAATTTACACATTGTCCCTTTTTAAAAGAAACTAAATTGGCAACAGGCATCGGATTTGATTTATTGCAGTGATTGTTATTTATGAATGAGAGTCTGTACTCAATAACACTTGAAACACATCCAATCATTGACCAAAGGGGCCGAGTCCAACAAGGTGTTAGACTTAAAACGTAATTTACATTGATAAGAGACCTATCATAGGTAAACTCATTTGTCTCAAAATACGACCCCATGTGCGAAATCTCACCTGATTAAAAGATAACTAAAATATATAGGTGTTAAAAAGGTACATTCTAAAATAGAACTTCAACTCTTAAATTTAAGGTTAAACACAGTAGTTTGAACATGTTCCAATAAAAGTTCGGGTCAGATACACGTATGAAACGTACATGCCCAATCAGGGCTCTTCAGTTATAGACAATAGTGCTTTCCTCTTCCAAACCACTCATTGACATTCAAAACATGTCTGTTTGCTGGATACTAGACTAAAAAAAACCTTCACCACGATTGCAATCACTAACTCGTCATAAAAAATGCAAAAACGCCAGTTTTGGTAGGTCAAAATATATGTTTTTGCTCTCAAAAGAGGACAGATATTTTTTTCGGTTGTTTTGATGATATTTCTTCCCGAAATCTTCAACTGACATTATTTCAACTATACTGTAGTGGCATCAAAGTGACACTGGCTTCTGTAAAGACATGTACATTTACTACTAAGGACTTTATCCTATGTAGTGAATGCTCATTGACGTCCTGGCCCCTACAAAGAAAGGGGACCTAGGGTTTTACTGAGTCTCATCCAAAGAATAGACCCTTTAACTGTAACTGATTTTGGTTGGCAAAATGATACAGATACCCGCAAAATATACATGCGAGGATCTAAAGGGGGTTCGTCCGACCCCCCCCNNCCCCCCCCCCCCCCCCCCCCCCCTGGAATTGGCAAAGCATATTCAATCACTGGTCAATGATGCTTAAATTATCATTTTAATAGGATAGTTTTTTTCCTTCTTACATGTTGAACCCACCAGGAAAATATCGACCGCTCCCCCCCCCCCTGGAAATAAAGCCTGGATCCGCGCATGACATAGATGTCGTTATAACAACTGATTGTTTCTTGACGTCATTTTTCGGGAATCTATATCATTTTGCCAACCAAAATCACACTTCAACATAATTTGTTTACATCCAGACATGGGTACCATACATTTAAACCTTCAATAGATTTTTAAGATATTTCCCCTTTTATGTACCTCTTCTACGTAGAGGCGCGTTTAGCTAAAGAAGTAGACAGGAAGTTGGGACCAGGCCTTCAGTACCCGTGTATGCAATGTAAATATCAGTACTATTACAGGGATATTCTTTATACAATTTCACATCATCAAAATAATTTTCCTGAGCATCCACACCCCAAATATGTCAAATTACAATCTTTTCCATCCTGTCATTGATGCTTTGTGACCATGACAACGGTATATGCTTTTCGCACGTTGAGAAACAGTCTAACCCACGGTTAGCCTACACAACCTCCAAAACGCATCTAAGAATTGAAAGAGCTACGGTTTCGGAACTATCATATTGAGACTCTCTCTCTCTCTCTCTCTCTCTCTCTCTCTGATTTCCAGACAATGGAAAAGTAAATAAGAAACATCTGGTTCACTTTTCTCAGAATGAAAACTGCAATAAATAGAGGTCATAAATCAATAATTGTCATTGAATGAAAAAAGAAATGCACGTACACAGCTTTCGCTGGACTTTTCAGTATTCGACTAAATAAATATTTACCTTATAGTAAGTGCGTTATGCCGGCTCCGTTTTAGAGAGCATGCTTTGAAAGCAACCGAGGCGAATTCAGTGTGATAGGTAAAGAGTGCACAGGACTGGGACACTTAAACTTAAGACTTTTACTCAAGTCAAGTCTGAGAATTTACTCAACTCTACCTTATACAGAATTATGATTAGTTTAGAAACGGGAGTTGAGAAAATTCTCAAACTAAAGTAAATTTTTAAGATTTATGGTACCGACTTTACCTAACCCAGACCGACTACAAAACAGGCAGACAGGGCCTCATGTTCCATGTATGCAATATTGTGTCATTTATAATTTGAGTTCATTATTCATATGATAAATTGACTGCCAGGCCAGAAATGTGTCTGAAGCCCATGAACACTAACGAGACCAACTTTCACTGGTCCACAGGTCTATTGGTCACTACTCTTGACCTTTCATCAGGGACCAGTACCACTCGTTAGACCAATAAAATTCAGCTACATCAGCTACAAGGGTGTATATAATAGTGAGAATTTACTGTTCTCAGTCACGAACTATTGTTGTACATGTGTGTCGGATCCGGATTTCCAAGAATTAAAGTAGACTTAAAAGGGCGGCAGGAAGGATTTGAGAGTTCTCGAAAGTGTTACAATTGATACAATAGTCAAACACGGAAATTAGTTTGAAGCTAGTCGGGTGATTTATTTAAAGCTGTATCACTAAATTGGTGTCAAGCTACATTTATAATACCCGCCGGAAGACGCCTTGAATTTTTCTTGGTAGAGTCGGGTTCGAGTACCCAATTATGTTTACCCCACTTCAGTTAGATTGTTCTGTTCGTAAGGCTTTTGCAGTTCGAATCACAATACCAGCGTAATGCAAAGCAAAACCATCATTTGAAAGCTAACAGCCAGGAATTCTAGGAAGTGCTTAAATCAAATTGCTTGTATCCACTTCTCATTATAAACTTACTGACAAAACTAGAAAAATAAGGCGGGAAATACTGGCAGACAGGGACAACAGTCATAGTTTGTGCATCTCATTGGCCTGCCTACCTATTTTTTGCAGAAACGCTTCGATGAAGAGCTTTCGTACATCCTTGGTAGAGCACTAGTCATCGGACCAGGAGGTCGCGACTCGGCATCGGCCTCGGTCTAACGTTTCGTCTACTTTAGATTAAATGGTAAAAACCAAGGCCCTGCATCACTTTAGGTATTGGCAAGATAAAAGCTTCTTCATTCAGACTAGGGCTGGACAATATTAAAATTCAGAATTTACTTAAGTCTGAGAATTTCCTCAACTCTAGCTTGTTAACCAATCAGAATAAATAATGACTAGCGTTGAGTAAATTCAGTGACTTAAGTAAATTCTGATTTCTTACGTTGCCAGCGTTTGAAGTTACAAGCATCTAAAGGCGAAATTTGAAGCCCCTCGGCGGGCCGACATTCGGCGCTTCCTCTTCATGAATGATAGATAAAAGTTAAGTGGAGGTTTCAACAACATCACAGCAACATTAAGGACAGGACACTCTCAATCATGGTCTTGTGTATAGCTGATTTCATTCATTGATTTCCTCGTTTGTTTGTAGATATTTCCTTATTTCCGAAATATGTCGTAAATAGATTTTGCAGTGAAAGGGGAATAGGATAACAGTGTATGAAGTACTCGGACGAGTTTATTTAAACAAGGAAGCTTCAATTTCGTGGAATTTTAAAGTCATTCGATGTAACTTGACACAGATTATATTTAGAGCGATAAACGCGTACAAAGTCTAGTTATTTTACCGCTGGTATATCTGCCGGCGTTTTAAATTGTTTTGTTTTGCTGGTGTGCACCCAGTATGCTGGGATAGTCGATGGGCTTTATACACGTTTACTGAGGGTCCGAGGGTTAGATAGTCCAGAGGTAGAATAGCTCTACATAGCAATAAAGCAGAGGGTCATTTCTCCAAAAATACCGAGGTCCGACTCCTCAATAATGAGTTCGAAGGTCTTTATTATAGATCTAAGGTTTACAGGTCCATAGGTTAGAAGGCGAAATGGAATGCGTGCTTTAGGGGCCAGAATTTTTAATGTCTAATAGATGACCGAATATATCGTTATAGGGGCGGATTCAGAGTGGCAAGAATCACGGTCGATCTGATTATCTCCTTACAAAGAGAACAATGGTACAGCAAGCGGTACAAGGTGCGCCCACTAGCAAGCTCGGAAAAGTGCTTGACCTACTCTTATCTGTAATGTAGGTCATGGTGACTCGAGGTCAGAGAAGTGCCAACTGAATCTGCAACCTAATGAGTAAAAGCTAAAGCTTAAACTTCAGCGTTTGATTTGTATCCATAGCGAAAAGTTTAAAAAAAAATGTTTGGAAAATCCGGTGCACACATACCAGGACACGAATATTACGTCATCAGTACAACGGTGAACCGACCAATAAAATGTTTACAATCCGGGTATAAACGGATTTTTAATGCACAGTCATATTTATATTGGTCATACTTATATACATGTACTGTTATTTTAAATTGTGTGATTTACCAAACCATCGAGTCATTGGAGGATATGATACAAAATTTGTAAATTTCCGAAAAATAGTTACTGTGAAAAACTCGGACAATCTCGAATTTCAACCACTTAGCCCTACTTCATATTCTTACTAAACAACCACTTCAACTGTTTTTCCGGAAAATTATGACTTTTACGATACATTCGTGTAACTATTGCTCGCAGCCCGCCTATAGCTAGACAGTTGTATATAGATAGCTAGGCTATCGACTTCTAATTGGGGGGAAAAGGTTTATAGAAAATCGACAATAAGGGGCCGTTGACATGAACACTTAAGTTGCTGTTGTTGTTGTAGTTGTCCAACGCCCTACTCGAGAAACTCACACTTTCATCGAATCTCTATAAATGATTTCAAATTTTGACCTATGTTCGGCGCTTTTAGTTAAGCTGTGGTGTTGTTCAGTGAGGGTATTTTAAGGATTCGACTCCCTACTGATACCGGGACCTCTCAGTATCAACTGTTTCATCCGCAGTAAACGCCGATTAAAGAAAACCGACTCTTACATGCGATTTACTTACAATACAATGGCACCTCTCCTAAACACCGGCTCACTTAGGAGACCGCCTCACAAAAAGTCTCATTAAAATTCATGGACAGGCTATCATCATTCTAGGAGGGAGTTGAGGGGGTCCGGACCGCATGGAATTGGCAAAATATATGCTACCATTGGTCAATTATGCTTTAATTCTCATTTTAACAGGGTTTTTTTTCCCTTAACACAGGTTGGAACCCCCCCCCCCCGAAAAAAATATGGATCCGCGCATGATGAGTTTCGTATTTATTTATATTTATCTCAATTTGCCTTAAGCAAGCCCTTTATTCGGAACAGTTTTGGCCCAGACTTTATCATCCGAAAGGATTTATAAGGGATACTCTCCAACTCCGGATCCCTTAATCTAAGCGTTGTTGTCTATATATAGCTATTACAATATGCGGTCATGACTGTGAAGTATAAAGTTCTAGATTTAGTACTATCTCAAAGTTTATTTTTAAGACTGCAATGAACTGGTTTGGTTTATCATCCGATATGGATTTTTTATTCTTAATTCTGACCCAAGATAACCGACTTGTAAAGCATCTGAAAGTAAGTAAGTGGGCCTACTAAACCAGTGGTGATATTAACACACACACATCTCATGTTGCTGTTGCATTGTTGTTTAACGTCCCATTCAAGAATATTTCACTCATATGAAGACGTCACCGTGTGCCGGTGAAGGGCCACAAATTTTGCCTATGCTCGGCACTGCTGGTCGTAGAGCAGGGAGGGTTCTTTAACGTGCCAACACTTACTGTGACACGGGACCTCGGTTTTTATTGTCTCATCCGAAAGACTGTTAACCGCAGCATTACGCGGGTTCGAACGCACGACCCCACTATCAGAAATTGAGAACGCTAATCACTAGACCACGGCGGCTCTAGAGTTTATGATGGCGAAATGCGTTGACATAATTGTTACACTTTCTTGTGCTTCAAAATGAATTATTTGTGCAGCTTCTAAACGTTGATACTTCTCTTTTGTTGTAAAACAACTATATTACAGTCTTATCAGAGAGAGAGAGAGAGAGAGAGAGAGAGAGAGAGAGAGAGCTTAAGCTTATCATGGCTGTCTTGATTGAGCTGCACTGGCATGTCGCCTAACGCACGGCGACAAAACTATTTGCAACGCCACCTGCTGGAGACGAAGAGGCCTGTCATTTTGTCCATAACATTATGAGGGATGCAAATCGTGTCTGTTCGTCCGATTTCGCAATTGAGGGTCAAATTTTCAGACAAGCTAGAGCCATCGGTAACAGTTCGGTAGACAGTCCGTTGTAATTTGAAACGGTATTTTATGCCATGGTCATGCTTGTATTTACATATTTAAATTCAAAATCACGTATGCCATGCGAAATAAGAGAAGAATCTATTTGCTAAGTTTGAAAAACGGGACAGTGGGATAGGTAAACTTTTACCTACATTTAAAGTATAAGTAGTAATATAGATACGCAGTCATACACTAACCGTGTGATGTTTAAACGGCTGATTATGAAAACATTCAAGAACTAGAACAAGTGACATTGCCATTACTTTCTCATTGATACTCAAATATTTAACCGCGATAAAACTAAAGAGTTATCTTAAAATCCAAAATAAACAAACTTAGAGGGTAGTATTCTAGGTGTGGCTTTAGATTTCATTCATATTTTAGCCTATATGTTTGACATGGTGACTCGAATGTAGGATTTGAGTGCCAATCCTCAAAAAAATTGTGTGTGAAGTAGTTCAAGTACGTTTAAATAAGGAGCCAATCAGAGTTAAGATTTATCACTTCCGGATCTCGTGATAGGGCCCCTTGAACGTTAACGGAACATGAGAAGCTATGTGTCGCTCAATTTTTGGAAAACTCGAGCAGTTGTATCTTTAACAAGACAATTGCCCTGTACTCATTTTTAATTTCTTCAAAATCAAAAATAAGTAAAGGACCTTTGGTCTAGAACAGGTTGATAGCAAGAGAACAAGTATTCTAGGAAAATAAAATGCAGTATGTCTTCCTAAAATGTGTATGCGTAATTGGTAACTACAGAAAATCGGTAGGAGAGCAAGTTAATCGGTAGGGGTAACGTTGGAAGGTTTGCGCTTTGTACAGCAACAAGTAACCAGTGAATTGATAGCATTCTTTAGGAATCGGTTTATTGAAGTCCAAGGATTCGTTCAGCGTAATTATACCTGAAGATATTCTAGTGAAACACAGTGTGTGGATAGCAAATTTGCACATTTTTTACACGTTGCTCTTGTAAAGCGCGATCTCTGCTGACCGAGTTTCGGGTATCGACCGTCTGTGACATGACACGCCAATAGATCGTTGCTAAATTTTACTACAAGTGATCGCAAATGCCGATAAAACCTGATCAATGGCAAATTGGTCTCGTTTTCCCTTATTCAAATCACGTCAACTGGAAATTTGTGCTAAATATATAGATTTTAGTACCTGCATTGTCACCTATGACGTCATCAAAGTTTCGTATTTCAGATAATTGTTTTGAAACACGATCGTGTTTTTCTAGTGTTTAGATAAAAAATATAAAATATGCGAATTTAAAAACCGAGAATTCCTCCCTTGAAGATTCAACTTTGGTCTGAATTCTTTTTTATAAGACCGACAAGTCGTGCCGGCTCGACCTGATAAAAGAAATCATGAAAGGAGAAAGGCTGACAAGATCATTGCAATATTACGGAATTTGAAAAGAGAAAAGATATGAAAAGAAAAATACTGAGGGTTTATTATTCTAGATATGAAATCAAAGTCCTTAGGATTATGTTTTTGAAAGTGTGGTTTGATAAGTTCCTATGGATCATCGAGCACGTCTGCCCAACTATAATGCTATGACTTTGTTTCTAAACAACCTTACTATTCATTTCAACCTTTTTAAATGGCAATAAAGCTAGGTAGATCTGTTTCTGATTTTGTTGTAAAAAGTAAGCAAATCCTGATGGTATTACTAGACATATTTACTGACTGTTATTATTATTCTGGTGATCTTTTTCATCAACATTTTCAGCATTGTAACACTGACTGGGGTCCTCAGTCCCATTAGTCCGAAGCTCCGCAAATTCACCCCCCCCCCCTCCACCTTTTCTTTTTAAAGTCCAACTGTTGAGCCGTCGGACTTGTGAACCTTAAGACCGATGGGCCGTGGCCGTCAATGGGTCTAAGAAATTTTAATCAATGCTACAGACTGAAGTGAGTGACCATAACTCCGTTGAACAAATCACACAGGTTTCAGGTTTGTCTTGTCCAAATGATAGTCACACCACCAAGGAGAATCAAACCCCTGACCGGTCGATCTCAAGTTTGGAACGCTATGTCCGAGCCACGTTCAATTCGCTTGGAATTACAATTCATAAAACTGCAATAGCCGAGGTCCCGTCACACTAGTTATCGTAATGCTTTAAAGTGGGCAAAAAAGAAAAAAACACTTGAAAAAAAAAAACAACAACAACAAAAGAATAAAAACTAGATTAGGACTATGGACAGAAAAATTTGAAGATCTGTGTCATTTATTTCTGACGTAGCCATGGATACTAAGAGAAAATTTATTTTTCGGGTGGACGGTAAACAATAAGATGTCCACACTCTCTTTGATTCTGAATAAGAACGCGTTGGTTCTTGACTTGCCTTGACAGAATTTTCTCAAATTCAATTTAATATATTTCTCACAAAAATGTAAATATTTAAGATGTTTACTTTTAGCATACCTATCAAGCTCTAAGACTTAATCATGAAAAGGTGCTTATATAGAAATGCTAACCGCAAGGTGAGGTAAAATAAGCCTTTACTTTTCTCCTCGTGTGAAAATATCCAGTGCGGCGAATGCGTGTCAAAGTGCTTTTAAAAAACACCATGTGAATGGAGTTCTCCGAATTTTTCGTTTGTGAAAGTTATTTTGATACGGTTTTAAAGTTTGGATTTTAAATTTGTTTTGAGTTGAAAGAAGTAATTTGAATATCGAGAGTTTATACCGCTAGACTGTTTATCTATACTGTCATCCTACGCGTTTTTTAGGACAAAATTCTTGAGGTTACGAAATTAAACTTGCCTGATTTATTTTTCCGCTTCGTCAGTTTTGTTTTTGTTGTTGTTGGTCGCTTTTCGTTTCTATAAAATTTGAATAAATTCCTACGTAACTTTTGATACGTTCATTAAATTGTATATATACTACCTGGTATGCGCATGAACTTGAGAGCCCGCGGCATTCCTAAAACCGCGGTAGAAAGACCGTTAGGCCTACTCGTCTTTAGCCTGGACGGATCAGGGTTCGACACCCAGTAAAGTTAGTGTATTTAGGCATAACATTGAGCCTTTTATCCAGTCTATCATTGTTGACTCTAGTTCCATATAACTAAAGAAAAAGTCATATAACTGGTACTTAATAAACACCCCTCCCCCTCCCAGACCCGTATCGAAAACTTATTCATGCCGTGTGCTACTTTCGGGCATCTAGTTGCTACAAATTATCTATGACGTAGCTTTGTGAGTATGCACATGACGTCATGCAAGGGAGTATATAAAACTTGACCTCCCTTCACGGGTCAAATGTACGTTTCATTCATTCAAACATTAAAAATGCACTTGTTAACCCCGTTATGACGATGGACAGGATTGAAAGAAAAGATATAAATTGTATTTATTTCGTCCAGATTGGCGCTAGATCTAGAAGTCTTTATGACTTATTTCTTACCTAAATGGGTTAAAGGATTTTTAAAATATGCTGAGGTCGCATTTTTTAATTTTAATTCCTTTATATAACCGTTGATTTAATAAAAATCGAGTAAATCAAGTATTTTTTAACATAGATCTAAGAGATATTAGATCCTTATTTTGTTTACATTTTCATTTGAATTTTACCTCAATAGATAGATACGGGATCCCGGGGTTTTTAAGTTTATAAAATTTCTTGACTAATGTGTGTTTAAACACCGGACCACAAAGATGAATTCCGGATTTGGAGTAAAAATCTAAAAATAGGTCCCTTGTACGCACAAGGGATTAAACTTTATAACAAATTAACAGTGTTATTAAAAGTGAAAGTGACATCTATTTACCGCTGTAGGATGATAAATTCTCTCGTGCAGCCGGATCTACACTGGGTTGTATCCCAGTTTTACCTAGAACTCTTTACTTAGAAATAAAAGAAAATGTACATAAATTATGAAACCCTGTGAGACCAAATATCCTGTTGCACTTGTTGAAGTTCGTGTAAATACAGGTAGTTCGCCAAAGGTGTGTTTTGTAAACTAGTCAGCGTTTGATAACTTACTAAAATTTCAATTTGGAGAGATGGAGAGGGGGGGGGGGGGGTATTGGACGATCAAATAATTTCTGAAGGTGACACGGGAAGGATGGGGATAAGAAATAAAGTGTCACGTTGTCATCCTTATCCTGTATTCTCAAAATATACTTCGCCTAACGGGGATAAGATCGAGGGGTTCGGATTCCCCCTTCCTGGAATTTGCAAAGTATAAACCATAATTTAATTATTATACAATTACAATAAATAAAGAAAATTAAGATACTACATTTATAAGTTTTTCTTGTTACGAGTTCGACACCCCATTAAATCATTTTCNNCCCCCCCCCCCCCCCCCCCCCCCACGACCAACACCAACAAAAAAGGGGGTATTCTTGTTTCCGTGCACGTGTTCATATAGATATAAATACACGACTAAAAATCAGCCGGATCAAGTGTAGATGAGTTGTTGAACCATGTGTAAATTCTGAATTTTAAACGGATGTAAAATTTTGAAAAAATTCCCTGTGTAATAATGATATCGAAAATCCGTCACTCTATTAGCGATTCTGCTGTGTCAATACTATAAAACTGACACAGAGCTTGCTTATCCAGTTCCGCTTTGATTTGCAAATAAAATGTGAGCATGTATTCCCCTGCGCGTACCGGAATTTTAATCTTGAAATGATTTTATCAAAATTACATAATGTGAGAGAATTACTGCACACAGTTAAAAATTGAGAAGAAAACAGACAAATTAAAAAATAAGAAAACACATAAATTAGTGAATACATAGATAAACGAATAGCTGAAGAAATACATAAATATGTAAATAATTGAATCAATGATGAAGTTAAAACGAATGCATTTTTATGAATGAATGAATGAATGGGTGGATAATAAATAAATAAATAAATAAATAAATAAATAAATGGTGTTTGGAAAATTCTAAAGATTAAAGAATAAAAAATATATTGTTATCAGTGTTATTATATTACTTTGGACGGTTCTTGCTTAAAATATAAATGTATCAAATATACGTTATTATACAGTCAAACCTTTCACTCAAGAAACTAGATAAAGCGTGTCATCGTAAACAGGTGGCCCTTGTAAAGAGAGACAGCAGGTTGCCCAAAGAGGGTCATTATGAATTAGCTATTTATATCGATACATTGCACCTTGTAATTCATACAGCAATACTGTTTGAAATAAAGAGATAAGTTAAAAGTTTTTTTTTCAACCGAGGGTGGTAACTTCAAACAGGTGCCCGTAGCACACAGGTGTCGGCTAGTACAAGTTTTATTGTAACTGATGCTTATAATAGAAGTCCTACTAACACAGAACCTCTCTGTACTTTATATCACTGTTTACTTTCCCTATCAGATCATCAGTCTTAGGTAAACTCTCAAAAATCTGTGAATTATTGCGCCTTACAAATTGAACAATAGCCAAACCATTTATCTATTTATATGTTTAAGATTGTATACATACTGGCCGTCATAAGACAACAAAGGCTAAGTGCGTAACTCTTAAACTAATGGTCAAATTGTCGGTTGGCACTGGTCGATCACTAATGTCCACATAAAGAGGAGAATGTATTGAAAGGTATCGGGTCATTTGGCGTTACCACAACTATTTCTCTGACGGAATTTCTTCACATATTGAAAATGAGTACAAGTAGAGAAATTTTGTGTGAATTCAGTAATCTATCAATTTCAATAATCCATCGTGAAATTTTTAATATTTTTTTTAAAAATGATGATACAGATAATGATAATTATACTGATAACATTAAATTATATTGATGTTTTTTTTTTTTTAATTTTGT
Source organism: Pinna nobilis (assembly GCA_016161895.1). Lineage (NCBI taxonomy): Eukaryota > Metazoa > Mollusca > Bivalvia > Pterioida > Pinnidae > Pinna > Pinna nobilis. The sequence goes on along the minus strand of JACSZP010003885.1, from coordinate 504 downwards.
ATTTTTTTCTATTTTTAAAAAAAAAATAGATCTTAAAAGGGATTTTGGAATGAGCAAAAGTTGAATCCTAAATTTTTTGTGTGAGTGTGGAGCTTTTCACTAGAAACACAAGAGAAAAAAACAGTCAAAAATAACCCACGCAAAATGGCAAAACGAAAAAAGAAATGTGACAGATTTTTTTAGCGCTTCAAACACTTCTGAGAAGGGGGCGTCATCGCGCTAATTAGGCCTGACTTACCACCTTTAACCTAATCTCTTTATAGTCATCACTAATTAAGACGTAAATAATGGCCATAATTTCCAAGATTAATTTTTTTATCAAGTGAGAACTCGAATTCTCGCTAAGAACATATGGCATGTGGCTCAACCTATTGTTACGTAAACAGATGTTTTGTACACAAGATTTCTTAATCGGCTCTTGAATGGCGATTTCTTTTAACGCTTTTCATTATTGGCCTACATATTTGTTTGTTACTTACACGGTTAGTTTAAACATATTTTTTT
>JACSZP010003880.1:0-13476 GCA_016161895.1 Pinna nobilis | reverse complement strand
CCTATATACACAAGTTTATGTGCCGATACAACAACAAATTTGCTATGTGATATAAAAATTTTGGGCCCTTGTCCACATTCGATACAACTGAAAAAAGCGTCTATTGCATTGGTCAGTAGAGTGGAGTGAGTGTCCAGCTGTCCTGAGTAGTAGACTAGAACCTGTTTATCGTTAGCGTCGAGTTTAATCATTGGGGGTATCCCATGTTCCGAGTCCATCACAAAATTTCTGTTGACTGGCGTTTTAACAGTTTCCTCCATTTCCGAATCTAACACCTCTGAATTCATGGAATTAAGTGTGTTTTGAATGTCCGTTAAAGATTTCAAGGGGGACAACTCCCTCAAAGATGATTCTTTGACTGGTTGCTTATCAAGATCCTCGTGAATTGCCATCCTTTTCTTTTTCTCTTGTTCCTCTTTCATAACTCTACTTTGCTCTTCGATGTCTTTAGTTTCCAAATGAACGTAGTCATATTCGTCAGCAATGTCCTCCTCTTTATTGTTTTCGTAAGCTTTTCCGTCCTCGGTTGAATCCAAGGACAAATCTTTGATATCGGACAGCAGAGATTTGTTTTCTATGGAAACCTCTTGTCTGAATTCTCCAGATAACCGCTTAATGTCACTAAAACTCATCGATTTTGACTCGGTCGGAGTCGGCGGCAAAGGCCGATCCTTACTCCCGGGGGGCATTGGCAATGGCCGCTGCTGCACGTTACAGATTTTCTCTGGGGTCATTATCGGTTTCTGTGGCAAAGTCGGTTTCGGTCTCATAGGGGGCTTAGAGAAAGGACTACTCATATCCGGGGTAAACTTACCCTCACTTTTTAACGAATTGCCGTCTTTTGCTCGTTTGAATAAGAGCGAAGAGTTCCCATGAATCAAAGACACCAGTTTTCTGATATCACTGGCCAAGTCCTTTGCAATGCTAGAGATTTTGCCAAGATCATCCATTTTTGCAGCGTCATTTGTCACTAGCCTTGACATTTGCCAATCATTTTCATCCAAATTTTTCAAACAAACTTTAATTTGAAGCAGAGTTTGTTGTAGCGGATTTAGTTGGCGATGCAGTTTATGAATTAATTTTCGGTCGGGTAATTTGGCAGAGTTAGCCAGAGTACCTTGAGCAAAGTCTAGGAATTCTTCAAGAGAGTTTTTCATACCGTTGCACGCTATTTTAATTCCATATAATTTTGGTTCTAAATTCTCCTGAATCCGCCATGTGCTGCTGACATAACTTGACAGTTTTGCTGTCGATCGCTGACAGTCCTGTTGTAGCTTGACCATCAAATCCATCGCTGCATCAAGGTCAAGTGGTAATTCATCGTATATGGGAATATCGGAATCCCGAGAATCTACACTACAAGCGGAGGTTCTTTGTCCATCCACACTGTCCGATGAATCGGATTTTGCAGACAACATGGAGTCTCTAGTCACCTGAGGCGGGATATCGTATACTCCGCACACATCCGAATTCACATCATCTGATTGGTCAGATTTACTACTAGCATTTAATTCATTAATCAATGATTTTGCTTGTTTTCGAACAAGAGTGTTGTTTTTAGGAACATCATACACATCGTCAAGGTCAAATTCTGCACCACCTGAGCTAGGTATATCGTAAGCATTTTCCGTTTCTTTAATTGTCTTAAACATATCCATAGATTTTGACTTAGACACAGGGGTTGACTCTGATTTTGGCACATCATAGTCACTTAAACTATCGAGCACCAATTTCCCTTTAGGAGGAGAGTCATATAGATCTAAACCGGAATCCGCAGATGGCTGTTTATGGTGATGAAGCACCAAAGATTGAGATGGAGGCACATCGTAAAAGTCATGTGGCGAGATGTCCATGCTGGACCTTGCAGAATCACAATTACTCGGAGGATTTGAGCTTTTACTGTGACTTTTATTTGATATACTACTGGTCGACACGGTCATGGTCGATTCGTTAGACAAATGAGAAATGTTTGACAGAATACTGGATCTGTTGGAATGTGAAATTGGAACATCATAAACATCGTCCCCGACTACTGAGGAATTGAACTGTGATCCATTGTTCGAAGAGTTCTGATGCATTTTGGAAGATGGCGGAGTGTCGTATTCCGACAAATCAGACATGTCCCACCCTGATTCATTTTGCGAGCGTGATGGAGTGTCGTAATTTCCTTGGTGGTCCATTTTAGTCGGGGTGTGGTCAAACGAATTATTTCGCAGGTGCCGTGATGGGGGCACATCGTAATCCTGTGCTGTCCTCGGGATTTCCTCATAGATGTAAACGTCGCCATGTCTTGATGGAGTAACAACCTGGAAATACGAAAGGGAAACTTTAGATGACAAAGAGATATGACAAAAAAAAATATATGTATATATATAAATCAAAATCTTATTCTAATTATGATTTTTTTCCAGAAAAAGGAAGATACTAACAAACTTGTTTGGATCTTCTTGCGCCTTTTTCATACTCAAGCTGACAACTGAACCGTCAATTTCTATAGGATAAAAATTTGATTGACTGTTGACAAAGATCATGGGATTTGTCCTCTTTATAGGGTTTTATTTGATCTACATGTGGCATGGGATACAAAAGGAGCACACTGTAGATGGAATTTTAGTTAGGTTGGTGGAAATGTTATACCCCAGACAAGCTAATACCAAATTGACAGAAAGATAAGCAGACACATACAGGTGGCCTATTACATCTCCATTTCTTAGGATCTTTTAGATGAGAAAGTAAAATAGAGGTTTTGTGTCACAGTAGGTGTTGGCACATTAAAGAACCCTCACTGCTCAATGGCTGTAAGTATGGAGCTACGAGCGTTGGGCAAAATTTGTAGCCCTCCATCAGCATTTGGAGAGCGCTAAATATAAATGAAAGGTTCTCGAGTGGGGCACTCAACACTGCTGCATTACCGGTAATAATAACTTCACAAGGCAGGACATGATAATACTGATGAAAATTGCAATATTAAGCTTACAAAAAAAAACCCCAAAAAAAAACTTAGTCACCTTTTCTCTTCACTAATAGACAAAAAATAATTTACCGTACTTAAGAACATATAACCATAAAACTAATGTTGCCATTCAGAAAACATGGATTCTAGCTATGTTACGTTAAATGCTAACAGGCCATTAAATGTCGATGTATTGCACATGCTTGTAAATAAAGACAATTTACATGTCTGTTAAATCCATTTGCCGATTCTACATGAAATCCATTTCACTTGTTTATGAGTCATGGCCCAGGTAAACAGTGTTTAAATTTTTGTCCTTAAATGGTAATCGTAATTTTCAGCTTAGCAAAATGGCATGCCTTTGTCATCACGATTTCTCATTACCAAAAATTTTATGGACAAACGGAAAAATAAAAACCGAAGAATAAAACAAAACTATCATGACTGTCACAACTCGACAGAAATTAATATGTCCCAGATAAATTACGCCACAGGATTTACGACATATTAATTTTCTGCAATGTGAATAAGTTTTGTAAGTTATCAATTCTTCAGTAATATCTGTCAATTTTCTGCTTGAGATTTTCACGATTACGTTTAAAAGAATCCTTGACAACAAATACCAGCAAAATGGATAAAAATTTAACCTGCATGTATACTCTTTTGACAATAAACAAAACGATTTAAGTTTCAATGCAATCTTGATAGAATTATATTTCTTTACACGCCAATTTTCATAGAATAAATTCGTCAATGAGCAGAATATCAATTTCTCTTTCAAGATTGTTTTGATAAATTACGTAACTTATACAGATAGCAATATCAGCCATAAATCTGATAGCATAAGGGCATATTATGAACAGATACATGTAGGTATGGATCGGCAAATCGGGCGATAAAGAAAATTTGGTTGCGGTTTCCTTGATCACTGTACCGTAGATCCTATCATGATGGACCACCTGAATTGAAAATCTCTACAATCTAACCTATTTAAAAGCTGTCTACGAGAAGGTGCAAAGAAGGGTCATATATGACAGGTGGTCTCTGAGTTCAGGTGATATAAGATAATAACCCTGTTGGGTCACATAGAGTAAGTGGTTGTTTAATTCACTGGCTTGCTAAGGTATATGTAGGTTAGACTATATTTGACAAGAAATGTTTGCGAAACACTCATGCTCACAAATTGCAATGAAAAGAAACTGCATCCATTTTACAAAGTGTCAAACAGCAATTTTTATATGGCATGGTTCCATGATATCAACTTATCAAGTTTGTCTTTCGGTACCAATATACATCTATATTTATAAAAAAAAGAAAACAAGACAAAATGAAATAAAACCTTCATCTAAAAGAATGATATTTACAACTTCAACAACAATGTAACTAGCAAAACAAATGTTTCAAAAACCAGGGAAATATATGGGACAATTTTGATGTTTTGATATCCGAGAAAACCAGTATTTCTTGAGCACAAGGAAATGAAAAAGCCCAGATCCCAAGACAATAAAAATAAAGCATTCATGAATCGTCACCAACGCCAATTTACGGACAATTTTGTACCAAAGCGAAGACAGTTATTCGTCACAGATGAGAGTTTCCAATTATGAGGGAGATCTGCCTTTCTATAAAATGAATTAATTACGGAAACTTTACTCCGGAGCCTAAGAAACAGTCGTGATGAAGCCATCAAATTCATGGCCTTTGATCACAAGTACAACTTCGTTTTGGTATCAATTCGGATAGAATCTTGCAGACAGGAGTCATAACGTTGACAAAAGCATTTACTGAGATCAAAGTATTCGAAGCCATCTGTTTAATTGAATTTCATAATTTTTTTTCCAAAACTATTCAAATCTGGACAAGACTAAAAGGTATGAAGGAAAAAGTGAATTAATTATTGGCTTTAGTACTTCGCTCTTTGATTAATGAAAGAAAGAATTAGAATTTATGTTCATTTAACGTTAAGGACGATGATGGAGGATGATGAGAGCATCTGAAAATCACTGCCAGGCTGCTTCAGAACCAGTTCAGTAAATAGAAGTGAGGTCCTAAGTTAAGTCTGGATGGTTGTATTATTGTTTAACGTCCCACTCAAGATTCTTTCACTTATATGGAAACGTTACCAATTGCTGATACCAAGTGCAACAAATTTATCCTATGCTTCACACTCACATACCCACACCTACACGTACTGTGACATATGACATCAGTTTTTACTGTCTCGTCTGAAGGAGAGTATAGGAAAAGCCAACTGCAGTATGGATTGGAACTCATGACCACATTATCAGAAAGTTTACGTGTTCGACTTCGAATCGAAGGGTCCGGGGTTCGAATCCAAGCAGCGATTGGCCATCCCTGTCTCTCGGATGAGACAGTAAAAACTGAGGTCCCATGTCACAGTAGGTGTTGGCACATTAAAGAACCCTCCCTACTCTATGGCCAGCAGTGCCGAGCACAGGCAAAATTTGTCTCCCTTCACTGGCACACAGTGATGAATCCATATGAGTGAAATAATCTTGAGTGGGACGTTAAACATCAATACAACAACAACTTTTTTGATACCCAGGGATTAAAGATCTAGCTGTAAATGAATGGGATATACTCTTTTGTAGAGATCAAGTTTTCTCCTGCTTGCAATTAGAATGAAGAGCTAGGCCTTGATATTTATGAAATAATATTGCAAAACACTATACGTAATGAACACAGGAAATTTACAGGGTTTGGTCAGCTTTATGATAAACCACACGTTTCCATTCTTATCTTTACTGGTGGCAGATAGTGGCTTATGCTGTGTGTTACCAAATTTTAATCTAAGGGTGGGTAAATTTCGCTGTGGATGGAAATCACTATTGGCCAGATTCTTCAAGAGGCATGTGTTGTTTAGGTTTAGATTTCAAACCATAATTGCATTTTTTTTCGCAGATGATACTGTTGGTAATTTCAAACATCCTGATGGAAGCTATCATTGTATATTTTGGATCAAGTCTATGGTTCGACTTCCAAGTTGATGACTATGAAAATGATCTTGCACTCAAATAGTCAAAGTTATCATGAAGATATACCCAACAAAATTTGTCAACACACAGAACAGACAATAAATTTCTCATTAATTTGTTTTTTGGTGTTTTTTTCAGTAACAAAAAAACAACAAACCAAATGTAATTGGGTGCAAACATTTTCGTTGACAAGGCTTGGCTTCATCAAACAAAATGGGTAAAAAACACAAAACAGACCTGTTCCACCCTTGAGTAATTGGGGAATGGACTCTTCCAAGAGAAGACACAGACCAGCTCCAGACTGTGACAGTAAGGGTGAAAGTGACATGCTATAGACATATAAATCAGAGATGATAATGTCACACTCCCTGTTTGTCTGTTTCAGTTTGACTTAACACATTTCTAAAAGAAGTTTGTGGGTAAGAAACTGGTACAGTCAGTTCATGACATGACTGAAAATTCACATTGAACTAATTTTATTCAAAATAGCAGGGCATATGGTTATCTGGATATTGATATCATATGAATAATATGTGAACTTAACCTCATAAACCGCGTTCAAAATTGTTTGGTAGTGAGATTTTTGTTAGAATACATGTATGTAGCCTATTATTACTGAAAGATTCTTTCTGACAACTGTAAAATGGTTTCTTAGGGGTATCAAATGATAACACTAACAAACCTCAACTCTGTATCTGCTAGTAACTTTTCAGGAAAAAGGGCCCCGTTGGGATATTGAGCGTCGCAAGAAAAAAAAAAAATCATGAGTACATATACTACAGTTGAACATGTCCTGAGAGACCACTCCTTCTGTCATGGAAATGCAGTCTTTCAAGAAATGTGGTTGCTCATGACAAATTTTATTCATATGATTAATATTTTCCTTAAAGCTGGCCTCTCAAGACAGGTAGTCTCACAGAAGTGGTCTCTCAAGACAGGTTCAACTGTTCAACCAGTATCATAGCTTCAAAGTAACGCAGTAGCCCTTTCAAGAGGCCATGGTACACCTATTAACCTCAAAAGACAAGAACATGAATGACTAAGGCGTTTTGCATGCTAAAAAACCGCATCCAATCATAAACTGGAGATTGTGTTCGTAATCGTAACTGTTTGACTGCTTGAGAACTCCTAGGTTCACATCAGGGTGCAATGAAGAATTTATAAAAAGAAATTCTAAAATTAGGCAACGGCAATTCCACAGTGTTCGTAAGAATTTGTGTGCGTCACTAATATGACTCTTATTCAACTCTGTCCAACTTTTGGTAAATAGCATGGCGCAGCTGAGAGAGGATAGAAAGAAAAAAAAACTTGATATACTTTTGGGACAGAAAATGATAACTTTATGTTAACAAGCTAAAAGGAACTTGATACTACTTAAAAGGAATGAGTAACAACTTTTTTTCAGAATCTCCATATGATTTGAAAGAAATAAGTTCTCCATTCTAGAAAAACAACTAAATAGAGATCTTATGGTATTTTTAACCAATCCATGGTATAGCCAATATCTTCAGTTTTGATTGATTTGTGATACATGTACACTTGCCCCATTAGTCACAATGCAAAAAGATCCCCGTCCTATTTTGATACTTATTTGCCTTTTATTAAATGAATGCTTTTATTTTCTAAAAATAACATCTTATTTTCAGAGATGTCACTAAGGAAGACTATTTACTTACTAGGACAATACAATTGTGGTCAATATGTGTTTAAAAATGATTTTATAAAAAAAAATTTAAGTATGAAAACATTTTAGACGGGTCTGTAAAAACTGTGGAATTAGAATAAAACCTATCTTTCACTCAACATCAACAGACAAATGCTTTTATTTGATATAATGGTAATACTTGAATTTATGAGTATCTATTTATAACCTACTTGAAGATCTTTAAGGTATATTAGTAATGGCACGGCAAGATGATGTTTTGCGTCATTGCAAAGATCGTTAAATCGATGATGAAGTCTGGAATTTAACTGCAGCTGTGTAAAGGTACATACAGTCAGGTAAATATCTAAACAATTAAAAACCGAGGCCAGATTGAAAATCTCTCTCCCATTACGAGCTCAGCGATCGCAACCCCTGACCTAGATGAAGGTGCATCTTGTCTGCATCTGTTTGCGAGGTTTGGATGTTCTCGTTAACCGTTTGCGAAGAAATTTTGCAGCTCAAATGTACCGTCAAATTAAGAGTGCAGTTATATCTACGAGATGGAATTTTCATTTGTTTCTAAAAATACACAAAATTCTCCGACTGCAGATAATTCTGTTTTCTCTTGATAACTGATCACCGTGAAAAAGCATTCAATGCAAGTGCCGAATTTTTTAGATCTTGGCTGTATCAAGGCTTTGTCTTTGCCAGTTCATGGTTTTTTTTATTTTACCTGACGATTTTTTTTTCTTCTAAAATCCAATGTAAGTAGGCGATAAGATAACTGCACCGAAAACAGCGGCACATCAAAGATGTTGTGGTTTAAACGTATAATTACATATTTAAATATATTCGCGGCTGTTTCCTAGTGTCCGATGATGACTCAGTGCTTGTAAGCAAATCATCTTTGTATTGAGATCTGGATATTATATGTATATCTCTAATTTACCGTGACTCATTCTGGGGGAAGATCAGATACCGGAAATATAATCAAATCAAAAGATCTTTCAACACAGCTAACCAATGGATACTGTGGCTATTACATCCGTTTATTAAATAAATATCTATAATTTCCACTTTTTTTACTTGATTCCTTAACTTCTTTTTTTCTGTCCATTAACATCATTAAACAATGGGTCGTTACTTTCCGATCCAGCTCCTCAAGAAGATGTCAAGTATCAGTGAAATTGACATAAGCCATCGGAAGATAATTATGCAGAAAAAACTACGATATTCTGTACAATTTGTGTCGGCATTTATTTATTTACTAGAAACACACACCAAATATAATTCAATCAGGCTAGTTTAGATTAATATTTTATGCCATGAATCAATCAAACTGACTGAATTATAAACATTTACGATAAATATGATGCCGTATGATTTATTTACTATATTGATTCGACCCCTCTGACAATTTATTTGGTATCGCATATTAAAGATATTTGGTGATTCACTTTTTTTCTTTTCTCTTTTTATGAATCATTGTTTTTATCTTATTCCCGCAAATGAGTCCACTATGGAGTAAATGATAGGGAGAAGATATGAGTACAGCACATAACGGCGCCTCGACATTTACAGCGAGACTTGTATATGATGATCTTCTTAAGGCCACAAGAGAACAGGTCTTTATAGGGAGGTGGTCTTTATATAGAGGTTGATTTAGCACAAGGGTACTTTTGGGGACCGCAAAAAAAAAAAAAGAAAGTGAATTCTTTGTCATTAAGATGTGTTTGTAGGACATCCATGCCCTGATAAAACATAGAAAAGAAACAACAAATAGTAGTTCACTCAATGTCAAACAAAAAGGTCAAGGTCATTTGGTCAATTTCTATGGCAGACAAAAGGCCCTGTCAGGTAGTATAATATGAAATAGGAAAACTCTTGGCCAAGTAAAAGTTGCAATCTTTGTTTGTGCTGTTGCGGAATATCAGAAAGACTGACAGGCGAACAAAATAGCTAAAACTACATGCCCCAGAGTTTTACTGCTGAAGCATTCAGAGTTAAAAGCAAGATTTTGAAATATTTCCAAAATCAATCACTTTTCTGTGGATGTTAAATCATGCTTATCAAAGACAAGTTTCAAATAACTAATGGATTGCTATACAGAAAGTATTTCCTTTGGTTAAAAAAAAAATGAAAAAAGTTTTGCGCCTTTAGATATTTGCATAAATAATCAGTGCATATTCTCTCTCATCTTTAGTTTATTCCAATATTTATGGAAAAAAATTCAAAAAGAAACACTATGATTATGAATTCAAAAGCTTACAAAAAAAAAAACAACTCAAAAAAAGAATTCAACTGTAAAACTCTGCAAAAGCATTACAAGTGAATGTAAATTATAAAGGGAAAACCTTCAAAAGAAACTCGATAGATCATGCAACTACTAAAATGTATCTATTTTTGCAGCTTCAAACTGCGAGTTTTACAACTGTTTTAGATCCAATTCATCAATGTCTTCCGATCCATCTGTCTTTGAAGCGATTCTGAAGAACCTGATAGGTCTTCAAATACGCTATAAACAGCTTTAAGATTTTATCGCGTTGATTTTATTCTCAAAATAGCGTTTATCCTACACCGATCCTCACTCCAGTCTAGAAACCTGCCAAGACGCCACTGCTTGAGCACAACCAAACCCAGATGTGAAATAGGGTAGGCGGGCTACGATTCTCTGCCTCGTAGGTCTGTAAACACAATACAGACTCGCAAAGAAACAATACTGACAACCAGAAGCAATCGAATTCTAAACCAAACAATCTTATGGGTAAAAAAAAACCTGAAGGAAAACATTCATATTTATTATCGATCGTCTTTATCTATCTTCCATTTTCGTTATCGTGTCAAGGAGCACCTGTGTTCTAATTATCGACTCTGCGATATTTTTTGGGGAAATAAAAAGAAAGATTCATTAGAGGCGATTGGATGATAAGGGGATACCTATATACTTGAAGGTGTATCGTTGTCAAATATTTGGGTGTCTGGCAAGAATTTTCTGAATTTTAAATCACAGCTGTAAGTGGCAAAAATGACAACTTACAAAATGGAAGATGAATTTGTATGTAATGGTATGCTTATTCATTATGGCTTATCAATTTTCACATCAATTCCAAGTGTCTTCTGTTGCAATTACATTTATTCTTGATCTGTGCCAACTTGTTTTTGTTTTTGTTATTTAACATTACATACAATTTTGTACATTGTTGAAATAGAAATCTCAAATCTATAAGGTATCAGGGCTAAAAAGAGAGCCACATTCCACAAGTGACATCAGAATGCTCATTATCAGGAACCCCTACATCTAAAATTGGATTCATCCACAACAGTCAATGGGTTAGTTTATTTTCTCAAAATAGGGTGTTCAAAATACAGTACCGGTAATACATTAAAACATTGAAAGCTATGGCTACATGTATGGTAAAGTTTTAGAAGTGAACAGGCAGAGTGGTTAATTAGTTGCTTAATGTCTCAATCAAGAATCTTTAACTTATATGGAGACGTCAGCAACGCCGCTGATGGGCTACAAATTTTGGCACTCTAGGACATCAAGCAGTGAGAAAGCTGAAACTTACTATGACATAGGACCTCTAACTTTTCTGTCTCTTCCAGAAGACAAGAATAGGCTAGCCATCTGCCCCCACCCTTACATGGTGGTTCAAACCCTTGCCCTTATTAAGATCTGCAAGCTAGCACTCTACCGAAGAAGCGAATACATTAGGATTTCATTGGTCCCCTTTACCACAGAGTCATGTATAAGAGAATTTGATGAGCTTATATAACTACCTAAGATGTTAATATTAACTTTTAAAAGATAACTGCAAAATAAATTTCTCTCTAATTGAAAAAAGGTGTGAATAATAAAAAATCTTGTGTGTAAAGATATTGGAAATGCAATATCATAAACATCTGGTATGTTAGTCAACATGATTATACAGGAGGATTACACCTAGTCGTAAAAAAAAAATATATTAGATGACCTTTTTGCCCCCATGTCTGGATATACTTATATAAACAGCAATATAAATAGATGTAAAGCGATAAGTAAAAAAAATAAAAAGCTGATTTAAATGCTGATGTCATTCCATAAGGCTCATCCTTCCTGCCGATTCCTGCTGTGTCATTTATAATTGCGTTTTAAAAAAATGGCACAAATGAAAATGCGGTATCACGAAAATATATATTAATCATGCCCACAGGATCGACCCTTTCCTTAGTTCGTAAACATCTGCTCGTCAAATCCTTTTACACCACATACTAATAATCTCTCAAGTTAACCCCCCTTTTTTTCAAGTCACCCTTAAAAATTTTTTCTCACATTTTTCAAGTCTTCCACAGAGTTCTTTTTTTTTATCAAGTCTTCAACTATTTTTTTTGTACTTTTTTTAGTGTATAGTATACAAAAAAGAATCAATACAACATGTGTGCAGTTGAAGATGTTCGAATAAAAGAAACTAACAACAGGCGTATATTTCATATGTCATCAGCCTTGCCTATTTATAAACAAACTCCCGTCTTTCGTTGATACAGACATAGTAGAGACCTTGAATTTGCGTAATCGAAGCATCGGGGCAAAAACTAATTGATATCACCATCTGTGAAGCATGTTTCTAAGGCAAAAACTACAAATCTGGTTCTAATTTCTGACTCGATGTTTCCTTAAGATCTTAACAAGATGATTTCACTAATATGTCATTATCAGAAAGTTCTGACAACACATTTGCCTTTTCTATTCATTTGAGGTACCGGGTATGTAGATTATAAAAGGCCGGGTATGTAGATTATAAAAGGCCGACAGTTGTTGGGCCTTTGGATGCGACTTAGAAATGGCATTGTTCACAATCTAGAAACAGCCTAATTCTGACTAAAGGGGAAGGGAGGGGCAGGGGAATTATGTCAGTGTAGATAATATTTGCTCATTGCAGGTGCCCCATTTTTCTTCTCCTTTGAAAGTACAGCGGAACCTCACTATTAAGACAACTAATGTGAAAAAACTGGTCTGATTAGTAAGGTGGTTTCTAATTCCAGGTAGGGATAGCTTAAATGAGTGATCAGTGGTCCATAATACAATGTATGTTGGTCGACAAACAAAGATGGTCTTTTAAGTAAATTGTTCTTCAAACAGTTTTTTTTTTTACCCTTTTAACCCCAAGTATTAAAAATGGTATATCCTTATCTACTGTTGTAGACAAGTCTATTATGGTCTGTGGTGTTGATAGGGCTAATACAGCTCTGTTCAACAACTGGTTAATAAAAGCAAAAGGTGAATCACCATATCCTCCATAACAGCAAAAAACGACTCAAGTAACTTGTAAATCTATATCATAACAAACAAATCATATTTCACTTCCAAATCGGGTAAAATGCTACTGTTTAATAACACTTGACAGACCAAAATATGCGAGAACTATGAGTGAATGGCCAACATTGACTTCCATGTACATGTCTAATTTAGAACATAAATATACCATAAACATGTCTGATATAGAAAATAACTTGTTATGTACATCTGATATAGAAAATAACTTGTATGATGTTGATTGGTCGGTTGTAATGTTATTTAAAGAACCATCCAATACGGTAATCTTTCCCTCATGTGGAGACGTCACTGATGCCGATGAAGTGCAACAGATTTGGCTTTTGCTCAACACTGGCCATTGAGCAGGGAGGGTTCTTTAATGAATATACTAACACCTACTGTGACATGGAAACTCAAGTTTTACGGTCCTATTCGAAGGAAAAGGGAAAGCCTGAACTATAGAGAAGCCGGGATTCTTCCCCACAACCTCATAATCATATGCTGACCACTTGTATGTTGTCTTTTGACATACATGTACATGTAAGAATGAGAGACATTCAAGAAAAAAAGTCATACTCGTATCCTTAAC
>JACSZP010003869.1:9745-20813 GCA_016161895.1 Pinna nobilis | reverse complement strand
AAGGAGCCACTCATAATTCATAAATAGAAAAAGAGACAACACTTTGGCCAAAACAAACAAAAAACAATAAACGAAGACTACAAAGAACAATACATACAACAATACATTCAAAAATTAATAATATTGCTTCAAAACTGTAGGAAGAGAAAGCCGGACACACGGCGTATCTTTATGTGGCTGGAAGGAAGGAGGGACGAACGCAGGACAAGGGTAAACTAATATCCCCTCCACTATTTGTTGCGAAGACATGAAAAGACCCGAACTTTCAAACAGAATTTATACAAAGCCAATTTTACAATACAACATAGATAATACTTTAATGTCTATCTAACCTTATCCGCTTCACCCCCGATGTTCAATTACTGTCAATTTATCTTTTTGAATAAACATCGGGTCCGGACCCCGCTTCCGAAATCGTGATTTGCAACTGCCTAAATGTCAAATAAAACTTTTACAAGAAATAAAGATACTCTTATTAAGTCGCTTTGAAGAATAGGATGAGATTAGTGGGGATTATCGTACTAAACGATAATTGCGAAACTGAAAATATAATGCCCGAAACAAGAAGCGTCAAAGCATTGAAAAAAGTTTTATATAAGGTAATGGGAATGAGAAAAAAAATCTTATTTTACGGCTACTGCTTCTAGACTTACCAGCCAATATTGAAAAATAAAACGTGCAAATCGACAATTGCATAAATCATTATATACCTGGAAAAGATAATGATGTTTTCTTCATTTAAAAATACAGACGTATGTTATAACATTTATCGTAATTTAGATAACAATATATCAATTATAAAAAGTGAAGTATTTCGCATTCAAGATATTCATAATATGACAAATATGATATGCTTTATACTTCTTTAAAATGTGGAATTCACATTTTTAAGTTTATGAAAAAATGAGTCTTAAATCCATCACTTTGATCCATCTTGGTATGAAACAACTTTGTCTGACATGAAAATTGATAAGAAAAAATGACAAAACAAATATCAAGCCTCAGAAATTAATACAGTTCATCGTATAAATATATTATTAAATTTAATATGCATGTCACTTATTAATTTTACAGGAAAATATATTTCTTTCTTAGCCTTTAAATGAAATTTATCCGTAATTGTTTTTTTTTCGTTTTATCAATATTTGTATGTAAAATTTACTCTCTTCCTGTTATCTTTTTATTAATCTTTGTAATTGTTGCCCACATGATAACCTTTTTATCTTTGAATAATTTAATTCAACACAGAAAGTCATTTAAAAACATCCCTGGGAAAATTTCAAACATGGGTTATAAAGACATCACGTTACAAATTATGAACGCACATAAACTTTTACATAAATGATATGCAAGATACATAAACATAGGTAAAAAAAAGTTGAAGCACCTTAACGCTACAACCAACATTAAAATATATGGTATGAAAAAAATCACTAAATTACTTCTAATTGAAATTATTTCAAAAGACGAAACGAATTCTGGAAAAAGAATTTCGTAACTTTTGGTATTTGAAATCAAGTAATCATAGTAAAATCGTATGTCCTCCAAAGGGAAGTATTTATTGCAAAAAATAAATAACACACTTTTTTCCCTGCATTTTCGTTCCCTTAGCCTTAATAAAGTGATCGCCGACACTTACAATGTATTTTACATATTTTTTCATCTGTTTAATTAATAGTTGCATTGCAAGTTTATTTTTGTAATGACACTTTTATTGATACAGATCACTTGATAAAGGTCAAGGGGCCGAAAATTCGTGGAAAAAAGTATGTTATCTATTTCTTTTACAATCATACTTACAGAAATAAGATTATCCTCATATGAATTTACAAGAAACATTCAAAAATGTAGTGATAAGCATTATTTACGATGTTTTCCCATCGGGGTGTCCGTTTTAACCGGTGATGAACTGTTTGGTATTATCATTTTTATAAGACCCGGTGCAATAGCCTTACCTCATTTGTAACACCCCTCCCAATTAAATTTGTCCACCTGCTGTGGAACAGACCCCATCTGTTTGTGAAATCATCTTCAGATCCTCAACGATGTTGTAATATTACCTTAAAAGCTATTTGAATTAACATCATACTGTTTGCTAATGAATTTAAACGTTTTCGAATTCAAATATTTACTAAAATCTTACTATAAAAGTTTGGTCGTAATTGACAATGATGGTCATCGTTACTCGTATAAACATCACTAAATTCGTTATCATTATAGCTTATATCCTCCGCATTATTTCATAGAAATATCTTTTTAAAATATTGCTGATTTTTACTTAACTATTCGTGTTTGACTTGCAGAGCATGAGTTTATGTACATGCATTCATTTCAACTCTTTCTTGTGCATTTTTGTTTCACCGTTTCATCATGTGAAATTCTGAAATAGAAAATAAAATACTTATAACAAATTAGCATAAAAATCATGCTACTGATTATACATATTTGGAATTTACATAAATTACATTATTTACTTGTAGAGACACAGATCGAGAAATTGTAATTTTGAAAACTGAAATGATGAGGTGAAATAGAAATATTTAAAAAAAGAACTTAAAATTATCGAAAGAATGATTTATTCAAGTACGGTTTTCCGGAAAATAAGACGAGAAAAGAAGAGAAGAAAAACAAACAAAATTTGATATCACAGAATGCATAAGAATAATGTTGGATAGATAATGAAAAACGGGAGC
The DNA here is from genome assembly GCA_016161895.1 of Pinna nobilis. Lineage (NCBI taxonomy): Eukaryota > Metazoa > Mollusca > Bivalvia > Pterioida > Pinnidae > Pinna > Pinna nobilis. The sequence continues at coordinate 18,120 of JACSZP010003869.1, read as the reverse complement.
ATGCAATGTTGATCAGTAAGATAAATTGTCTGTTATATTTATCTTTTTTTCCTGAGAAATACAAAGGCACTTGCGATTGTCAATTAATGAATTTTAAAGGTAAGGACATAATCAATCATAACTTTTTAGGGAGAATGACATGAATTTGTACTGTCACAATAACATTTATCCAAATGTGTCTAGGGAATGCAATAAAATCAATTTTGGCACTGCAGTTACCAAATGAATTCAACAGTTTCATGCCATTTCATTTTCGGAAGATTCCTTTCATATTATTCAAAATCAAAAAACATTTTCTTTTTACAACAGTAAATGACATAATTGGTTACAAAAGATAATGTTTCCAGCCTCTAATGCAATATTTTTAATACCAATAGCAACCATGGAACAATACAAATTTGGCAGTACTGCATCGGTTCTTAGAACGCGGACTCAAAAGGATACGACAGAAGAATACTGACATGGCGGGCATCAAAACACAGACAGAGTGGCGCTGGTAAAGCTTTATCTTGCTGTCTCTATTTTTCTGTGAAGTGGAATTATACTACTTGGAACTCTTTATAAAAACTGAAATCGCCACTCGATTTCAAATCTAAACGGGCCGAAATTTTCAAATTTTGACACGCGCGCATAAAATTACCGCAACGTAATCCCGGGTGAAAGGAACTGTTTGGGTTTAAGACTTTATGCATATGTAAGTTACGGATTAAACAAAATTTGAACTTAATCAAGTACTTGTAGTTATTGTAGCTTAATGGGTGGGCAAAATGTATTCAACATCTTTAAATGACTTGAAAGTACATGAAACAGACGTGTTCGGAACAAGATTTCTCTCACCCGTTTTAAAAGGGATAAATTAATGTAGAGCGTGCCTGATTTTGCATTTGCCACATGTGTCAAAGCCACTCTGATTTGTTTCTCAAATTTCTTGCTAAACTGAGGACGCGTCATGTTCTTATATTAGGTAAGAGAAATGTCCTCTCGTCATTTTCTAAAGAATTCGTGATATTTGTATTCGATGGCAGAATTTCAAGTGAAGCTTTAAGACCACGGCCGATTCGTCTCAATTTATTACCGATTCATAGACATCGGGAAAAAAAATTAGAGAATTTGCCCTAATCACCACCTGGATTTACTTATTGGCCACCTGTCACAATCACGCAGAAAAAAAAACAACAACACAACTCACAAACATTAATATGGAACGCGTAGATTCCACAAATTTTCTCTACATTTAAACATTAAGGCAAAGAGTTCGAAAACCTGTAGTAGAAATTTTTGAATTTAATATATATTGAATTGACGACATATCATGAAGATTAACTAATCTAATTACTAGGAGTCGGTTCCTTTGAATTTCAGCAAAATTTACATCGCTTAAGGTATAAATCTAAGGATAATGTATGAAACATCTATAAGAAAGATTGAGTTGTTGAAGACTTGGGGATATGTACGAGCAGAGCAGCATGTGCTACGACTATTTTTTGTAAGACAAGAAGGTAGGGTGTTGATTTGATTATCGCCCTTATCGTATGACAGACAGGTAGTAAGGAACTCCGCTGACACTTAGAAAAATCATGCTACGTCATAGGCAATATTTAAATTTCACCTGTACTTATATAATCTTTCTTACCAATAAACAATTCAAAATTTATACAATTAAGCAGTTTAGTCTACATTAAGATCCGACACCTGTATCCCCGGGTTCAAAGCTACGACAACACAATTGAATAAATAAATGTATCTTCATTGTTTATAAACCAATAGTTTTCTTGAGTCTTTCATAGCATTTTTCTAGAAATACTTTGATTTTTTTTATTTTGAATTTACTTTACCCTAAAAGTATAATTTTTGCTTCTTTGTCATAAAAATATTTAAACTTTTATATCAAAACTTTTTATTTTAACTTGGACTGTTCATCTGCAACATTTAGTTGTGGAAATATCCGTTCAAAGATTTTGGAGAGCCAGCAATTCTAACTGAGGACTTCCTACAAATCTTACAAGGAGACTTATCTTTCTCTTGTTTTATTGTCCATTTGCATCCATGGATTCGATAATTAACAACGGAATAAACAATATTCCTGTAGTGCCTAAAATTTCATCAAGTCATAGTTCAAAATATATGCCACATCCATTGACGTCATAACGTGTGAAAGGAGTAACAAAAAATACAATTGAAAATTTAAATATCTGTTTAAAATCAAAAGGGTGGTAAACTTCCGAATGAGCTGTGGTTAGCAAAGCAGATCGGGTTTCCCATTGAGTGTTGTAAGCCATTGTAGGGTTTTGGTTCAAGCACTGTGAATGTTTGTGTATGAAGTAATGAAATCAAATAGCCGCTGGTTATGTACTCGCGAACCTGGCCGAAGACCACACCGTAAGTCAGTAGATGACTTTGATGGCTTTAAATTGTGGTATAAAATGGAATTAACCTAATTGTTAATAATAGCCATCGAGTGACTCTAGTGGCACAATATTTACACTTTTGAAAACTTCATTCCTTCCCACATACTATACTTGAACTTTAACACAGATACATGGTACTTTTCTATTTCCGACTATCTTCGCCCCTTTAAGTAACAAGAACTTGAACTCAAATGGCCATGTGTGGATCTAGAGTTGGTCCTGAAATTGGCAAAGTATATATCATTAATGTTCAATGATGCTTGGATGATAATTTAAACATGGTTGATTTATTTCTTGCCACCCCAGTTTGAACCCCTGGTAATAAATTCTGGACCTGCGTATGATTGACTATTCTCCTTAATGCCACTGGGTATTTTCCGAATGTACTTTCGGGTAAATGCTGGTCGAATACCTATCCATTAGTATGAATATGGTTTCATTGTTGACCAACGTCACCAAATTCCGCACACGGGTCAGTTATTTGTCCTGTCATGGTAGTTATGGTCGCTAGGTTTTAAGGTTTCCAAATATCAACTGTGCTTTTAACTCCCCCCAAATGACCCACTTCTTTCACATCCTCTATCGAATATTTGGCGAGTGAGAAGTTGCTTTCAATACTAACAACTAAGGTTAGTCGCGACTTGATTCGAACCCGGTTCCCTGTCCACATGGCGAGCGTCCTAACTTAAAGATCATCCTCAAGAATATGGTACATGTACCCTATGACTATAAAACTAATGTCCTGCTAAAACATTCTGCAATACAGACTAAAAGTGGAGTTATCACATTTCATTTTAATACTTTTAAAAATAGAGTTTTAGTATACTGAGATATGTTAAATCACTTGTCTATATAGGATCAGAGAATACTATCGGGGAAAGTCGGTCAGCGCGCGTCGCGTCCTGAACGTAAGTCGTCTATAGTTAGAGTTATTATCAAAAAGTGAATTAACATTTGAGTTTCCTGTATATCAATATTTGTTCGGTTACATCAATAGGTCAGAAGACTAAATTCATAGATTGTATATTCATCTAAAGATACTAGAGCTGGTAATGTATCGAATAAGTGCGCGGTAAGCTTCAAGAAAAGTATTTAATACAAATACTTGATTATATATATTGAAACAGATTTTGATAGGAAAAATAAACCAGATCATTGACCACTTTAATTACCTACTACGATATTTATTTCCGAGTCGGTTTCTTTGTCGTTTTGATAGTCTAGGAAATACGAGTATATTTTTGGCGCCTATAGTGTTTGAAACAGTTAATATATAGAATTAGGATAAGCGTAATGAAAACCATACACCCCGGACCATCGTCATTTCTTCACTGTCGTAAAATGAGGTCTTATCCATAATTTAAAGAACACTTTCAGCGAAGGCCAAATATTGGTAATAGTGGTCATTATGGGAGCATTAATGAACGTTTAAAGTGATAGAAATTGTCTGAAGAAGTGTAAAATAAATCTCAAAACATATTATTGTATCAGAAGAATTGAAATGAAAACATTGTCGGGTGCCAGAAAATCGTCCCTCTTCACGATAGAGAGCGTAGTGTGACAGACGATAATCCCAAATATGGCATGGTGTCAGTCACATGACTGTCAGTCGGAAAAAATTTTTTTTAGCTACGTAGTGCTTTAATTCTAACTCTGTACAACAACAGAGCACCTGAACTCACCCCATGGGTTTTGGTGGGGGTTCGTGTTACTTTATTTTTCGGTTTTACACGTCTTGTTGTGTTGATAGCTGTTTGTGTTGTCTCTTTTTTGTTTAGCAATGATTTCTTCTGCCTTTAGATTTTTGAATGTTTGGTTACCCCCTTGGTATCTTCTACAGTCAACTTTTTAAGGAATTTGACAGGGGGACATTTAGAATTTTAAAAATCGAACAACAGACAGCATCATGGCTAAAACAAAGGGAGACAATATTACAGACAGTAATGAAGACAACAACATATAGTTCGTAGAATAGAGTGACAAGGACCCAACAAAAACCGGAAGTGAGACCAGGTGCCCTGGGAGATATATCTGTCCTATTATGACGGTCAATAAACTAAAGCAGACTTTGGAGTTATACCGAAAACTTTATCCTGTGCAGTAGGGAACATTTCAAGTGTAGAGCCAAATCTTGAAACAATATATCAAGCACTGTTTCTGACTTGCAGTCTTATTCTGGCTACTAAAATGCGTTGGAATACTCGACGTCTGTAAAAAAAAATGCATCTCACGGAATTTATAGGTGATCTCAGCGAAAAAAAATATATATGCGGGAGCAATTATTGATTTTCATTGTGAAATGTCGACCTTTAAAGTTATTTTCAAATGTTTTGAAATGCATTGGAAAATTCTGTATCTAAAACTGCTGACCCATCTCAAGAACGTTTCCTCAATGTCGTAAAATCATAAAAGTCCGTTAACAGGACTTGCATTCATTCCATCTCTTCGTCATCAAATATTTATTTGTAAAATTAAAACAAAAGATAACTAAAGTAATATCAATATTATAGAGATCTTAAGTGTCCTTATATAACGGATGCGGAACGTCGTCTCGTTCTCGTTTCCAGCATTTATTGTCACCTACTCTTAGTGGCACGCCTCGGGATATCTATAAAGAATCAAAATCGCTTATATCGATTCAACAAAGTTATTAAATCGCTTACAGATTCAATTAGATCCAAACTATTGCCATATCCAATAACACGGTTCAGGTATATGACGCCTTAGGTATCAGTAGAAATTAATTAATTTCGACAAATTTGTCGTGTGAACGATCCACGCTTCATACCTTCTTTCCCCAATCAAACCATCAAATATTGCGCTTCCTCTGGTATATGCCTGTAAGGCAACACTCAGTAGTAACCACATCCCTGAAACAAAGTGCAAGATTATTGAAATATTTGTTAATTTAGAAAAAAAAATTCCCTGAAGATTTTGGCTAATTTATTATTGCAATTTCGAGTCCTTTGAGGTTAAAAAGTTTTACTCACCGCTGTACATGTATAGAGTTTCGCATATTTATGATGATTTGGAAAATACAATTCAATACACAAAACTTTAATTTGCAAAGAAATTATGATAAAAGAATTTAGATATAGGTAAGATATCAAAAGACATCTTTAAAAAAGGGGAAGTAGAAGAAACGAAAGGGGGCATTCAAAATTAAAAAAAAACGCACGACAGACAACAATATGACCAAAACAAAAACAGACAACACTACAAGAAGTACTACAGATAACACTTAAAACTTATAAGTAGAGTAACACGATCCCGACAAAACACAAGGGTGAGTTCAGGTGCTTCGGAAGGGTAGGCAACTCCTGCTCCACGCGCGCCACCCGTCCTGTCACCTATTTGTTGAATCCGAGAAAATGTCCAATTCGGTTATAGTCGTTAACGGTAAAACAAGGACGGATTAGGTGTATGACAAACGGATCATTTGCGTCAAAACATCTTAAGTCATCACATACAAAGACAGGGGATTAAAAACAATATTAGGAAACTCTGAACTAGATCATAACCTGTATGTATTAAGAATTATGAAAACCTTCAACACTGCATCGAGACAGAGTATTCGGTTCAAAGTTGGATATACATGTATATTGTAGATAATGTTAATTAAGTTTTTTTTTATCCAAAAATATTTACAAGTAATATTCGGACTTATTTCGAAGTAAAATTTAAAAGGTTCCAAAGTATATTTGTAAAACCAAGTCTGAAAAATATGACAAGTCTAATCTGATGGCGGCCTCAACGTGGAAAACAAATGCAAATCACTATCGGAATGGGACCAGGTGTCAGGAAGGAGTCAGCGGAATGCCATAGGTAGGAGAAGACGGGACATTGTCACTTGGGAATGGGAAGTTCGTGATATTGAAATTGAAATCGTCGCGCTTATCATAAAAGGAGAGTATCATATTTTATTCCACTACTGGAACGGAGTGAATCAATGTAATATTATATTGCCCATACATCTCATTAATCGTAAACCATCTTGAATATTTGATTGATAGATTATCATTGTTGTTTAACGTCCCAAGCAAGCTATATGGAGATTTCACAGAATGGCGGAGAAGGGCTTTGGTCCGCGTCTGGAAATTTCTTAGTAAAGTAACTGAACAGTTGGAAATCGTACATGCAACGAAACCTATTGTGACGACGAAGACAACCAAATAGTAGTAATTATTGGAAGCAAAGTACAAGATGTTGTTGTTGTTGTATTGTTATTTAACGTCCCATTCAAGAATATATCACTCATATGGAGACGTCACCGTGTGCCGGTGGAGGCGACAAATTTACCTGTGCTCGGCACTACTGGCCGTATAGCAGGGAGGGTTCTTTAACGTGCCAACATCTACTGTGACACGGGACTTCGGATTTTCCTCTCTCATCCGAAAGACAGGGACGGCTAACCGCGGAGTGGGGCTGCGGGAATCGAACCCCGGACCCTTCGATTCGAAGTCGAACACGTTAACCACTCGGCCACGAAGGTCCCGCAAAGTACAAGAGGAAAGAAAGTCACAGAAACCAAGGTGGCATTCAAAATTCAAAAATCGAACGACAGACAACAGCATGGCCAAAATTAAAGAAGACAACAGTGCAGACAGTAAGTCACACAACAACACATACATTTAAAAATAGAACAATACGAACCCCACTTAAACCCGGAGGTGAGTTCAGGTGACCCGGAAGGGTTAGTTACCCCTGCTCCATGCACGGCACCTGTCATAAAGAATATCTTTCAATACAAATTGAAATGAAATATTTTAATCAGGTGTGATTTCTCCACGACTTGGTAACATATTTCTGCATTTCGACATTCAAGGTATTAAAGAGAAGTGTACTCATATCATTGCTCGCACAATAACGCTTTGTATTTTGGTGATCCGTAAGTTCCTTAGGTCAGAGGTAGATTGGTGTGTCGGCCAATAATAATTCATATTCAGTCCTGAACCCGGGCTGGGCACCATAAAACTTACGGATTTACCGAATTCGAAGTCTGAGAGTTTTCTAAGATCCAGCTGTTTCTTAGCTAATTAGAATTCGGGATTGACTGAATTAGAGAAGCTTTCCAGACTAAGGAAATTCTTAAGTTTTATGTAGCCCGGACCCAAAGTCACGAATTAAAGTAAAAAGTCAGGCTCAACTTTGTTATGGCTAATGAGCGTGTTTAAAGCTACAAAATATATTCGTTTTTATCAAAACAGTTAAATACTAAACCAATTTATATTTCCAGAATGTAGACATTTGATTAATTTGTGATTTTCAACAAGTATTGTAAAAAAGACATTTAGTATGGTACTCAAACTTAGAGTACATTTTTTACCACCCAAATAATGAGATTTCGAGGAGAGACACAAACCATTCCAGATATCAGAGTATGGTATCATAATAACATACGCGGAAAAAAACTTAATATGTTGGTATTTATTTCAAAATTAGATAATAAAGTGGAACTGAGTACTGAATTTGAGCTTTGGATTTGGTGACTTCGGACCCTGGCTAGCCATGAAAGATGAGTCCAGGCAGAAGTTTCGGCATACAATGAAATCACATATGAATGAAAAAAAAAATGTTGGCCAATAAACAAAAACACATTAAAAAGTAGTATACCTGTGAAATTGCACACTACAACCTTCTGCATAAAGATGATAAGTGATAATCCTTCAAAATGGGTGTTTTGCATTTATTGTTGATTAAAGATTTTCATTTACTGATGACATTGTAATATAAACATCAGTCGATGCTTTGTTATCTTTACTCTTTATCTTTCTTAAACAGCCAAGAATTACTGCAGATTCCAGATTAAATGGCAAACGATAACATGATATCAGTACTGTATGATGAAATTAAATTAGGAATTCGAAGTTGTAAGAAATTTTCAGTTTACTCTTTTTCCTTTTCGTTGTCATTGTAACCATAATAAATTTGACTTTTTATAACTATTAAAATTATGATTTTAGTTAA